>CM018032.1:905000-1172500 GCA_008638375.1 Nyssa sinensis | reverse complement strand
AGGAAAGCAATTGAATTCTAAGATCAAAATATAGTAATGCGAAGAAAAGACAAGTTAACCAAAAGAGCAACCAGAAAATTATGGATTAAGGAGAAGTGGCAAAGTAATAAACCAAAGGACCAACCTGGAAACATTCAGGACCGAGATAGCTTTGCAGCATCCGGATAACAGCTGCACCTTTTGTATAACTAATCGCATCAAATATTTCATCAATCTCACTTGCATGATTTATCCCCACCTGGTAAGAAAAATATGCTTCACATGAATTATTTATACATATACTTATCAGAAGCATAAATTATTAGAACATGTAGTTAAGAAAAAGTAACAATACTGAATCTCAGAGGTAGAAATTATAAAACAATTATAAAATCGACCACACTTATGTACCTCAATTGGATGCGACTCGGCAAGCCCATCCAAATGAAGACCCGCGGTACTTTCATCAAGAAATTGAGTCCAAATTTTCCATTCTGGAAACAAGTTATCAGTAGCTAAATAGCTCACCTGAACACAAACACGTCATATATAAATTTAATCAACATATACAGTAACTGGTATAATAAATGTACATCTAAACCAAAGTGGAGTACCCATGTTGCAAATCCCTCATTCAGCCAAAGATGTGTCCACCAGTCCATTGTCACGAGATTGCCAAACCACTGGTGTGCAAGTTCATGAGCAACAACAATTGCAACCTAAACAGAAGCCAATTGACACCATAAGAAATACATGAGGGGTTTTGAACAAACAAGAGCAAAATGAATTCAAATCAAATTATCTAACAAAATTCAGAAATTTAGATGAACTTTGCGCATATGTTATATTACCCACTGCTTGTTAACAGCAGCAGAGTGCTTATCATCATAGAGCAAAGCTGTCTCGCGGTATGTAACTAGACCATAATTCTCCATCGCCCCAGCGGCAAAATCAGGGATTGCAATCATATCCAATTTGGGTAGTGAATATGGCACAGCAAAATACCTGCAGGACTTCAGATAATTATAGAATGCATCACAGGAAATGTTGCAGAAGCACCTAAAGACAAAACATTATCACATAACTAAAAGCACAATGAACAATATTATTGCAAAACCAATAACTGAAAATGTTCATTTGGTTTGAACATGTCAGTTTGCAACATGAAGTCATCACTAATGAATAATTACAGGTGCAGCAATAAAGAGACAGTGAAACATACTCTTTGTATAGGTCAAGTGTCTTGACAGCAACATCTAAAGCAAATTTCCCTTGATTTGCCTTTCCAACTTGGCAGTACACCCTAACCTTAACCCCTGGGTGGCAGTAAATTACATAAAAAAGAACAAAGTTATATTGTGCTAAATAATAACCATAAACAGGAACAGAAGATGGTGCATAATTATACCATCAGATGTATGATTTTCCACATAATCGAACAAACCAACGGCAACTGCCACCAAATATGTAGACATGATTGGTGATTCCTGAAAGTAAACTGTCTTGAGATTGCCATCCACTTTTTCTTCAATGACTGGCATATTGGAAAGAGCTACAAGTTCAGATGGCACCTCCAATGTGATCTTGAATGTAGCCTGAACACCAAGTGTTAGGTAAAAAGAATAAAGTCAAACCATAACCTTTAATTTTGCAAAAATATGAAACAAGAGCCAAACATAATTAAATCACAACCCAATCTATTAATATAGGTGCAACAATCAAAATATTTTCTTCTTTTACAAATTAACAAATACAAACACTTCAATACACAATCAGAGGGGTTTCTCATGCTAAAACTGTGTTCTTGTAAAAATGCATGTTCTTCCTGAAAAGTTTAGACAAGAAAACTAGCACATGAATCATTTTAAAGGATGACATTGTTTTCCTCTAGATGGCCAATGTTAAGGAAATGAATTAATGCCTCCCATTCTTTAACAGTTCAATGGAATTCAGATTCTTTTTGTTCCCAAACTTCTCAAGAAACACATTTTATTGTGTATTCATTATGAAATTTGTGCATGCACATGCACACAAACAGAGATAGACAGATAGGGAAAAAAGTCCGGTGGTTTGGTAGTATGAAAGAATTCCATAGTCATGCATATCACATTAAGACATGTGACATAAATGATGTCATGATGATGCTCTAAATTAGAATGCACGTCACACGTCTCAATTTGATTTGCATGATCATGGAGTTCTTCCATGCTACCGTACCACTAGACTTTTGTTCAATAGATAGGGAGAGAGAGAGAGAGAGAGAGAGAGAGAGAGAGAGGGAGGAATTTGCTACACCTTACAAGCAGGTTCATCCCAACATGGAAAGCAACGCCTGGCATCAGCCGGTTCAAACTGTGTCACTGCCATGTTCTTCTTCTCTCCCTTATGCTCATAAGTACTGAAGAAGAGTAATCAAAATTTAAATAAAAACCAAAGAGTAATTTAACATCAGTATATAACAGATCCTTACCCTCCACCTGGCTGCCCAAAAATAGTACAAAGAAAGATAATATAAAAATTTTAACCTCATCTTTCTATTAAAATTGAGAAAATACTTAGAATAGTTGTAGGAGGCTCAATTTCAGAGATTTTTTCTTGTGACCCAAGCAATGAAAAATATAACGTTCAAAGTTTTACGCACTGTTTGGTAACAGAGAAGATAAAGAGACTTTTTTTAAAAATCTCCCCTTTTCCACAATTTGGTTTACTTGTTGACAAGAGAAGAGGAGAAAAAAATGAAGTGATTTATGAGAGAAAATATTTCTCACCGGGCCCACAAAAAATATCACTCTGAAAGAAAGGGGACTGATTTGGAGTGTTTAGAAGAAATACAACATTTAAACACAAGTTACAATTACAAAAAAGGAACATAGGTGAGGCACAGCATTCCTCTTTTTTAACTCTCTACTTTTTCTTTCATTTTTTTTTTTATTTTAATAATGTCCCAACTGGGACTTAGAACCCTGCACCTCTCCCTTTGTGAGTGGCAGGACCTATCTTCTCTGTAACCAAATGGATGAAATTTTTTAAAAGCTTTTTCTTCTCTTCACTACTCTTCCTTTGTCCTCTTCTTCCCTCAATTAACAAACCAAACAATGTATTAGTTTCTTTCTTTTACAAACTAATGGGAAGTTAAAAAGAAAAAGGATAAAACACACACACACAACTTTAAGAAAACTATGTGATAATATTCAACAAATAGGAATTGGGCACCAACCACGGAGAATACTCAGCCAAGCAAGAGAATAAAATCTCTAAAAATATTATTAATATCAAAATTCAAAGAAGAAAAATGTCTCTAATGGAGACTTGGAGCCCTATATATAGCAATTGGAAGTCCCAATCCTACTAGAATAAAAAAATTCTATTCAAAATAGAAAACAAAATATATATATATATATATATATTATCATAAAAAATAACAAATTTGAGATACGGTTCAATATCCATGTTCTTGGTCCTACATCAAAATGTTAGAAAACAACATGCGCAGAGAGGAGCAAAAACTAAGTTGTGAATAAATTCAACAACTGTCAGAGAATGACAGCCTGAAAGAAAGTTATACAACAAATAAAAGAAAGAAGCAGAGATCTAGTTTTGTGCGTGTGAAAGGAAGAGAGCACAGCAATAACGGGCAGTAACAAGTATCAGAAATTAAGAGAGAGGTATCACCAACTATCCGACAGATTTTTTTATTTTTATTAAAAAAACACACTTTTAATATAGTTATATGAAAAAATAAATAGTCAGAAAATAACAGAAAGGTAGAGAAAGAAAGAATCACAATTAATGGAAAATTAAAGAGATAAAAGGAGAAGGGTGCAGAGAAAATGCAACATTTTTTTTAATCAGAAAATGACATTATAAGACACATGCATGCGTGTATACATAATACATAATCCATAGAGATAGTACCTTTTGTAGAACCCTTTCATTTTGTCATTTAGGATTCCCTCCAAAGCAATACTCAAAACCCCAAGCCCAATCGGAAGACTCTCAGGAAACTCCGCCACCAGAATCTCATCTTCTTCGAAAAGTTCAACCTCCAAAACCTCAAATACCTTAAAATCCAACAAAAACATTCATTCACTCATATCAGCATCAATCGAAAATCAACAAAACTTTGAGATACGTCACACGGATCGGGGCGATACCTTGGAACCGTTTCGGGTATTGAACCGCACGGAGTTTCGGTCAACGGCGAGTTCAGCGGCATTGAGAACGATGAACTTGGTGTTGGCGACGATGTCGACGGAGATATCGACTGTGCCGGTGAATTTGCAGGTGATGAGGTCCGGTTTGAGCTTGATATCGTAACGTTTCGGGACGGCGAATTTCGGGAGTCTCGGTTGGCCTTTGAACTGCTTGTACTTGTGCAACTGCTCCATATTCACAGTTTTTTCTGTTTTTTATGAGCAAAAGAACGGAGATGAAGTAAAACCAATGAGAATTGAGAAGCCAACAATCACCTAAATATAAAAACTAACAACTGCACAGATGGTTTAGACTGAGGAATGTCAACCCCCTTCCGCCCGTTCCCTTTATTATGGTCCTATTTTCATTCTCGCCCCACCTCCCATCCCATCCCATCCCATCCCATCCCGTTGTCGTCTTAAAAAATTATATTTTTTAATATTTTATAAATTAAAATTAATTAACTAATATTATTAAAAATATAAATTATATGTAAAAATATTTAATAAAATATTAAAAAATATTTATATAATTTAAGTATATAATCAAGATAGTGTTGGAGTAGCTTCCTCGTATTGAACACATGTCGTATTTTGGTATCTTCTATCATCCCACCTCACTCCATCTCGGTCTCAAGTCATTTATTTTCTCACAAAATCATTTTCCTTTAAGAGTGGGCAGGTGATTTACCATCTTTATTCAAGAGAACATCATACTCTCACACGGTCTCTATTTCTCTCTTCGCCTTCCCTTTCTTACCACATGTTGAATATCTAGAGCAACCAAATGCCTAAATGTAAGTCTGTAATCATATCATCAAACTCCAAAATTATAATCAAGTTTTTAGATGTGTAAATTGGATTGGACGATCTAAACATGACAAAGACTTGGACTTGGTACGACTATCATATTTGTAGGCCTAACACAAGCCTACAGGCCATGTTATGCTTAAGGGATGTGGCCAACGAATGCAGAAGGGGTCAATTGCCCCCCCTCTAATTTTTTTTTTTAATTTTACTTATATTTTGTCACGACCTGAAACTCGCGCTATGCGGATTTGACATCGTGACCCCAGCCCGACTCAATTACTAGACCGAATCCTTTTTCTTTTAACTTTAACTTAACATTTATATGTGAGTATTAGTTACATGCATTTGACAATTAAATTAACAGCAGAAAACTAAATAAAATTTTACATTTATAATACTAGAGTTCTTTAAACATACAGATCCAAAAACTATAAATACAACTACCCCAAGACGTGGGGTGATGGGAGAACATAGGACAAGTACTATATTTCACTGCCAAAATATCCTTGTAGCATTTATATCTGCAGCCACTCTACGCCCGTTCGGGATCTTAATCCCTACTCTTAAAATGTGACGTCCTTACCTGAAATAGTCAGAATAAATCTGAATGAGCTAACTTAGCCCAGTAAGTAAATCTCTTTACTCTGCTATGGGTCAAGTAAATAAAGAAAGTCCATAACTAAGATAACAAGGTTATGCCAATATGATAGCCAAGCAAGAAAATGAGATGTCACAATTACAAGTCACAAAATGTGAGTCAACTAAACTGACCCCTCGGGTCTAAGGCACATCCCATGATAACAAAGATAATAGATATCCAATGATATCAGGTATATATGTAAATCAATAACAAGGATTTGGCCTATCAATAAATGTACTGCAACAATAATAAATAACTGCTCAAATATAACAAATGCTCTGGCAATATATAATCATTGACTAAAATATAAACATGATCATCCAATGAATGCAATAATAGATTTCGAGCCTCAAAATAGTAGTGGATGGAATCCAATAGGGCCCGACATACCCTATCAATATGCCTATTCCACACCCCTTTCGGGTGCCTGTCCCCTCAAGTACGCCAACTTATGGATGTATGAATAGCATTAGGAGCTCATATTTTATATTTCATCCCCCTAGAACGCTTCATCTTGAATATGATGGACATTGTGACCTGACCACAATTCCGGGTATGAATAATATATCAAGATCATAATTTTCACTCAGAGTATAAAAATGTGAAATAATTCCCGTTCTCACACAGAGAACTATTGCCTCTTAGGCCTAACACAAAGATATATAATAATCACATAATCAAGATATAGAATTCAAATCAACAGTATTCACAACCAGAATAAATATCGTAATGTGAATCAATAATATCTGAATGTATAAAGGAATACAAGTTTGGCAGTAACAAGAACAATTGTGTGACATGGCTAGAAACTTCACCACATGCAGAGATTAGATTTTACTTACCCTTATCGAAACACTGAGAAAATCAGACTCCCTTCCCCTTCCCTTTTGGCGTTTCTGTTATTTAGGAAATGTGTCTCGGTTTAATGTTATTCATCAAATTTTATACATTGTTAATATAAATATCCCATTTACCAAAATGGACTCTATTATTGAATCCGGGATGTCGAAGAAAGTCGGTTTAGGCTTTTATGGACTTCCATTCGAACTCTTATATTGACAAGGGCAAAATGGTCATTTTGTACTTTTATATGTCTTTATTTTTTGGGACCTATTTTCATAATTTGGACTCCACCATTGAGTCCAAAATGCCCAAAATAATAAAAATTGACTATTCATTTGATTTATTTAGACATCGAATTTATATTCTTTATTAATTTAATTAATTAAATAACTTAATGTAATATTATATATTATTTTGAGCAAAAATGGAACACATGTGCCATGGTGGCATAGTGGTTCCCACGCGTGGCTTAGGATCTTTCCCCCGTCACGGGTCTCAAGTTCGAACCCTTGGGGAGACTATTCCCTCATTTTTCTTCTAATTATTTACAGTCCAAACAGTGGACAACCCCTTTAACCTAGGATAAGATATCTAATCCAAATTAGGTTTAGCAAATTAACCTCCCTATCTTTGTAACCAATCAGGTCCAATTAGGTTTCAATTTAAAATATAACACGTTAGAAACGACGCAATTTTGAACCAAAATAGGCCCAAACGACGTAATTTCAACATCACTGCTCACTGTCTTCTCCGGTGGGGTTCCGTCATCCCCTCCGACACCGACGATATTTTTTGATCGTATTTTTCATCAAACTCGATGTGGTTCGATCCCTTTCTTCCCAAGGATCCCAACCCTACATTCGGTTTTCCATTTGACCCTCTCAAGTTTCTCGAATATGGAAAAATAGTGGGTCTCCGATAAGACCTCGTTTTTCGGCCAACAATAGTTTTTTAGTTTCTTGCCAAATCCTTCACTGAAATGGCCCAAATTTCTTCCTACTCTCTTTCTGCACCTCAAGAGATCAAATTCCCATGGTTTGTTTTAAGTTTAAAGCATAAAATTACAAATGAATGATTATCCTTCCAACCCTGTAACTGAGATTTTCCACCTCAATTCTGGACCAAATCATTCCATTATTTTTGCAATAAAAACCTTGTTTCATGCTCTTCAAGCCCCTACCTCTAAAACTAAGCATACATGCTTGAAATTTTAAAAACAAAAACGAGATTACACTCACTTGGGTTGAGCTTTTGGCTCGCAATATCCACACATCTCTTCTCTGTTTCTTTTTCTTCTTCCTTCTGTTCCACTTCTGAACCTTCAAACACCCTCAGTTCTTTGTATTTCTTTTCTGAATTTCTCAAAAACCTCACATTCCTTTTATAGACAAATTTCAGTTGCTTTCTCTCGCTATCCTCATTCCTCTCTCTTCCTTCCTTCTTTGACTTCTCCCTTGATATTTCTTTCTTCTGATTTCTTTTAGTTTTCAGGTTTAACCTTTTTCATGATATTTATAATATATATGTATATTATATGCAAACACACACACACATTAACACACGCACACCTCACCCACAGCACTTATAACCTCTACCGATAGTCATTTTCCTTCCTCCCTTGCATGGAAACATGCATGTGTGTGTGTGTGTATATATATATATATATAAAGCAGATTATACATATACATATTATGATACATATATGTATATACACCTTATACACCATATATATACATATTCTTTATACGCATATATATACCTATATATATTGTTATACATATACATATATATACTTACGTATATATATTATTCTTATTATATTCTCATATATATATATATACATATATTTATACACTCATATACACACACGTGAATATGCTGTGTACATACATTTAAGCATGTACGTGTCTGGGTACACGTTTTTTCGTACTTCGAGTCCCTTGTACGGGTGATCCCGGGTACTCGAAATTAATTGTAACTCCATTCGTGTGATCGATATCATCGTGTGTTTTCAAAACTCTACATCTATCATTATAATACATGTTCGGGTTACATGTCGGTTTTCACACTGGTTGACCCGGTTTACCTCGGGTCTAGGGTTACATTTTGGGTCGGGGTGTTGCATATTTTTTAAAAGATTTTCAAACACATTCATTTAATTTTTATATTTTCCCCCTCTGAATTCAAACTTTTTTCTACTTTATCCTTAACTAAATTTTAAGTAAATCCTTCTTCATTCGTTATTTCAAAGAAAAACTATAGTACACTTATACTCTCATTCCATATCTATGAAATATGGAAGAGTCAAAAGGTTAAAAAATTCCTTGGGGTTTGAAAGACTTATGAGATTAAAAGACTCATTATCCAAGAGAAAGTCAGAAACCAACCTTTTCGTTGAAAAATATTCATCAAGTCGTGAACCCATTTTCATTCAAAAACACTCATCAAGCAATGATAGATTCACAGAAATGTAGACAATCACAAGCCCAAAGTAGTGTGGGATTATATTTTTATAGATGATGTTGGACATTGTCTCTCAAATGCAGTTTTGAAAAAGCTCTCTTCAACAACAAAACTTGGTGTTCTACTACCTTAGTTAAGGTTTGTTCCCATTTTTCAATTTTTCCCAAATTTATTCCCTTTCCGACACCTTTTCAGTATGATTTTGTTCAAGGACTTCATTAAATTAAATTGCATCTAATATTTTTTCTTTCCCTAAATCTATTAATTAAGAAGGATTTTTCCACCATTTATTTTTCATTTATTTGATACTGTGATGTTGAATGCGTACGATTGTTGGCTATTGTTGTGTTGGTAGGTTTTTGTTTCCTGCAAATTAGGGTCATGCATATAATTTTACAAAAAATTGTTGTCATAATTGATTTTGTATGAGTTTTTACATATTTATATGCGTCTAATAATTTTGCTCATCTTTATGCAAGTGTGCCATTTAGAAATTCAACTACTTAGAAATATTAAGATGTGTGATTAGTATCTAAAATGAGGACACTTATTTTTTTAGATTTTGCAAATTGATGTTGCTAATTGAAATTTACTTATTTAGTTATGTGTTAATATGCATTTATGTATCTATATTAGGGGTAAAACTCGGGTAGGCTAACTTGAACTTAACCTAAATTTTTTTGGACTTAGACGGTTCTTTTAAATTTCGGGATGGACTTGGATTAGAAAAATCAAACCCGAACTCAATTGGATTGGGTTTGGACTTAGGATTTTGGAACCCGAACCCAACTCAAGCCCGAGCTTGAGCCCTTGTTATATATATTTTTTATATTTTATTTATGGACCGTTAGATATTTACCAAAATGTATCTACACTGTTGATCTACATATATATATATATATCTTTAATATAGCAACCACAACTCAAACAAAAAAACCCTTGTTACTATTGGAGAGAGCTCACTACTCATCCTTTATTAATCAATCTCCAACTATCTTTTGCCATTTCTAGAGACATCATAGACCTCACCCATCAAGTTGTCCCCTCCCAATTTCTATTTCCACTAGCATCTTGTTCCACTCTTAGAAGATGTATGCTTTCCATATTATTATTTGATTTTAACCTCTAGACAAAGAGTCGCTACTTGAAATTTTTTGAGGACGAGCAGAATGGCAGCTATAGTTGCTAAAAAAACTTCACGCAAAATGATGATTATGAACAAATAGATGGCAGATTCCCATCCTTGGTTTCATTTTCATTTTTATTATTTCCCTTTTGATTCCTCAATCAATTTAGTTTATAAAGAAGGGTCTGGATTAAATGACTTTAATCATCACTGATTTGATTCTAAACCTAGAAGATCTCTAAACCTTTTTTTTGGGTAAGTATAACATCCCTTTACTTGACTAGTCATGAATAGTAGTATTTTGATCATTATATGTTTTGCAATATTATGAATTGTAAGTGTTTTGTTTAAAATGACTTTTTTCCTTAGTGCATGTGAAGCATAAGAACTTCTTTTCAGAGGCACTTATTTAGCAATACAATTAACTGTGCTTGTAAATATTGTTTGTCTTTATTCTTACGATTGTATATTGGTTGATTTCAAGCAGTTCATCAATAAATGCAACACATATAGCCAAACTAGGCCCTAGCTCAAGCCCGAGCCCGACTAGTTTAGGCAATCTGAGTAGCCCGATACACATGAAATTAAACATGGATTGGGCTAGGACTATGATTTTTGAGCTCAAGGTCAGGCTCAAAAAAGGTTTGGGCAACAATTTCAAAACTCAGGCCTAGCCTGCTCGAATTGCAACCCTAATTTGTATATTAGTATATGTTTTTCAAATTTGATTTCTTCCCCCTTTTTTTTTGGTTAGGTTTTTTTGCACAATGTAGAGATTGAAAAAAATAACTACAAAAGACTAAAGTAATATGAAGAATAAATGTGCACAAGGAAGACTAAGGTAATAAATGAGTGAAGACGTACCAGAACCCTATATACCATATCGAGGATAGTCAAAGTAACGCCCGAAAAGTCAAATAGCCCTAAGATTATTGGTGCTAGTCTAAGTCAGTGACTAAATGACGCAGTTATGAGACACTTACTCGATAAGTCGTGTCCTTTAGCTCGTGGTTATGGCATGCTTCCTAAAGTGGCTAACATGTTATAACCCCATGGTTATGGTGATCTTCTTTAGTAAGATATGTTATAACTCTAGGACTAGGTGTTTGCACGCCACACCTCATGTCCCGCGACCATGGTTTTTTCTTGTACACGACTTGGTTATGGCATGTGGTGTAGTTTGGTGCGAACTGTGATACACCAAGTTGTAGCCCCTCGGGAACAAGTGGCTTTAAATGATTGGAGGCTGGTAAGAAGGCTCAACATTAAATAATTAGGAATATTCCCCTCAAGTACCTAAGGCAATAAGATAAGGACAAACATCATGAAAAATGCAAAATGTGGGAACCCTAAGCTGTAATAACCTCAAAATTTTTTTTGTTTGTATAAAAATTTCGTGGTTATTATTATTATTATTTATTATTGTTATTATTAAAAATGTGAAATTTTTGTAATGTGTATATTATTATTATTGCATGGGTGTTATGTATATGTAACATGTATATGTGTGCGGGATATTATAAATATGTATATGTGTAGAATGATGTATGTACATGTGTATGTGGATATGTATATGTATATATATATATATATAACAATGCACCGTGTGTGTGTGTGTGTGATGTCGGTGGAGTGTGTGTGACTAGTGTGTGTGTGATAAGTGGTATATATATATATATATAGGTGTATATAGGGCAACTTTGCATTTAATGCAAAGCTGCATTGGGGGGGAGCAGGGTGGCTGAGCAGAGGGAAAGAAGTCAAGGAAAGGGGCTGGTGGTGGGAGATGTGAGGGAGTTGGTGAGTTAATGTATATGTGTTGGTCTCGATTGGGAGAAGAGAAGGAAAAGAGAAACAGAAAGCGAGAGAGAGAAAGAGAGTTCTGGAAAGGAGTCTTGGAGCTTGATTCAGGCTTGGAACCAGAGGGTAAAAGAGGTGCACGGTTAGAGAGAGAAACCCCGCAAAAACCGTGAGTGACTCCATTCTGTTTTTTTTTTTTT
This sequence comes from Nyssa sinensis, assembly GCA_008638375.1. Lineage (NCBI taxonomy): Eukaryota > Viridiplantae > Streptophyta > Magnoliopsida > Cornales > Nyssaceae > Nyssa > Nyssa sinensis. The sequence continues at coordinate 1,160,446 of CM018032.1, read as the reverse complement.
GTTTCTTAGCTTGTTATATAGATTTGATTCTTGATTCTTATAGTGTATGGAATGTGGATTATTTTGCAAAAGAAATCACTTAAAATGGTTAAGAAACGAGATAGAAACAGTGAGTTGCAGTTGGGTTAGATAATCGGATGGTTGGAAAAATATTGGTTTAAATGGTGGGGAACGAACTCTAGGAGGTGCAGAAACCCATTGGGATTAAAATGGAGGTTGAACCGTGACCGAAGAGTCACGAAAATGAAAGAATAGGGTCGGCCGGAGTGTTGACCGGAACCTTTGAGCCCTATTTCGTGAAGATCTAATGGCTTAGATCCAAAACCGACCTTGGATATAGAATTTACGTGAAAAACCGAAGAGAAACACGTTTTAAAAACATAAAAATTCCACCGAAAAAATGTCGCTGGCGCCAGAGAAGGCGCCGGAACCCTACTAGTGCATCGCGGAAAAAACGGGGAAGAAGGGGGGACGGCCGGGTCGGGTTCGGGTCGGGCTTGGGCGATCCACCCTTGCCACGTGTCGTCCTGTGATTTTAAATTAAAATGGGAATGGGGCTGTTTGGCTACAGGTGTAAGAAATTGAAATTGAAAATTAAAACAGGAACAGGGATATCCTATCCCTGTTCTGGACTAATCCCTGTTTGGGTAACCGAATTGAGAATAGGAGAATTGAAAATTTACAAATTTAACCCTGAACTTTTGGAAATTAAACTTGACCCTAGAACTTTAGGAAATCTGATTTTGACCCACAGAACTTTTGATTAATTATGTTTTGACCCCTCCTGAATAAAATATTAATAAAATATTAATTAAATTAATTAGTTAATTAAATTAATTTAATTATTTAAATATTCTAAAATAATCTGGAGTCCAAATAGGACAAGTCATTAGTGTATTTTGACTATCTCGACCATTCTGAGACCAATGGTGAGGTTCGTTTTACGAGACAGGGTCCCAAAAAATAAAAGACCCGTAGAAACCTTTGAAATTACTAAAATGCCCCTGAATTGAAGTACAGTCAAACGAACTCCGAATTAAGTAAACAAATAGTGAAACTTTATTATCTCGAGCATTCCAAACTCAACCGTGGAGTCCAATTTGTGAAAATAGGTCACGAAATGTAAAGACCCGTGAAAAGTGCAAAATGATTGTTTTGCCCTTTTGAACCCAGATGTCTGAATTGAGTTCTACGAAAACCTAAACTTATTTTCTTCGACGTCCTAGACTCAATGGTAGAGTTTAATTTAGCAGAATAGAAACCTATGAAATAAAGACATAAAATTTGTTGAATAGCATCATTTAGGAAACAAATGAACTAAGTAACATTTTATGGTTTTAGGGACACCGAGAGGCAAGGAGAAGGCAGTCTGATCCTTCCACATTCTCACTACTAGCCACTACATTACGAGCGCAGTTTACTTGGGTTGTGACTAACCCGTCAGGTATGGTGTTTTGCTAATGTTAGAAATGAAGTTAAGTTAGGAATATTTTGTGAATGACTTGAATGATTTATGTGTTTATTTAGAATGTGTTTACTTGATAATTTGAAGTTGGTTGTTTACATGTTTATGTGTTACTTGCATTCTTTGAGAGTTTAGTAAAGTGAAGAACACGAACTATGATATATGAATACATGAGATATGCATACATATGGAACTGATTGATGATTATTATGTTATTGTTCGAGCATGCTATATTATTGAAAACCATGTTCATTGAGATTACATTAGCATATTGGCATATGGTGAATCCTTGAGAACATGGCGTGAGTTGAGCACGTGGTGCTATGCACTATGAGGGTGTAGATCCTGTGGTGAAAAACCCAAAATTGGCCATTGCATTGGTACTTCGAAGCCATTGGGGAGTACCCGTAAATGAGACATGGGTGTGGCATAGAGTTGTGCATGGGTGTGGCATAGAGTTGTGCATGGGTGTGTCATGCATACCACTCATATATTACTGCGATGCTTTGAATGACATTTAGATATAAATGTACACTTTGCACATGCCACGCCTTAGCTTTATTTCTTGCATTAGCACTTCATCATACCAGCAGTTGAGCTGACCCATTCGTGGGCAACATTTTTCAGATGAGGATACTCCAGCCACTTGAGACTCTATGATACCTTGATAGGGTGAAACACTTGGTATATTTTTGGTCCATGGGACTTATATTTTGTAATGTAAGGGCTTAAGCCCGAATGACCTATGAACAATGCAGTTGTGAGATGTACTTTATGTTATTTTATGTATTTATGGGAATGGATGCTTGTTTAGTGGATTTATTTACATTTGTCCTTTTATTTATTTTATTTTTTGTCTCGTCAGTCGCGCCTCGGGTTTGTAGAAATTCGGGGCGTGACATAAGCCATACGCGTGAAAGTGCCTATAAATAACATATTTTCCTAAAAGGGAAGGTATTAAGAATCACCCCGATTGAACTTCATACTTACGTTAACTGTGAGTCTCATACCTCACATTTGATCTTCAATTCATTGCACTTCATTATAATTGTGGGTCCCATACCATACTTCTTATCAAGACTTTATGCTTTCACTTCTTTACTTGAAATGTCATGGGTAATATCCATGTGAGATTTATGAAAAGCTCGTGAACTGATAGCGTTTTGAAACAGAAAGGATTTTATGATAAAAATATGCTATCGACTAATCACATTTCAATACAGAACATGAATACTTGAATCATAAACACTAACTTAAAATAGAAGCATTTCATGATGATTCAAGTAAAGCACATCATTTCTTAAACATATAGTAGAATTGTCATTTGTGGCACAAAACATAAACATTTAGTTCTCCATGTAAAATAGAATGAATAAATCCTTTATCGGATTAGGAGTGTATAACACTTTACTTACAAAATGAGGATTAGAAATCCTTTTTTTTAAACATGAGGGTAGAACCCTATATCATAAACTTGAGGATAAAATATCATTTTTCATAAAAATGGGGGTTCAAAAACCTTCTTCCATTTCATAACTTGTCATATTTTCACTTTACACGAGAATCATTATTGATCCGAACTCTAAGTTTTACACTTAGATCTATATTTTTATCTATAGACCAATTACTCGTGGGCGATCTCCATGCCTTCTTGTGGGCAATTACATGAGTGAATCTCAAAGGAAACACTAAACAAAAGTGCTTATGTACTAATTATCTTACATTACCAGTTCGCAAACAGAAGCATTTAAAACATTGCTTTTCAAATAAATGCTTTTCAAGAGCACTTAAACATAACTTGATTGAGGAACATTCATTTTTAAAAGAAGATATTTATCACAACTTTTGCAAACAGAGATAGGCATGCTTGAAATAAGAGTCGTATAAATAGCTTGACATTTAAATAAGCACATTTACAATTCACGATAGTACTTTCAAAATAGTACATGAAACATACTTAAAACACGAGTTATATAAATAATAGGACTTTGAATCAAAATATTTCATAAATTATGGAGTTAAATTCTTTCTTCAAAATACAGGATTACTCACTTGTGGTCTAGAGTCCACAGTCACTTGCTTACTTGCCTTGCCTTGGCGCTTGTTTTATCCTTATTCCCTTGCTGGTGATCCTAAGTCATGATTCAAAATACATTAATATTATATCAATGCACAACTCAGCTAAATCCTTTGCTTACTTAATGTTCTTAACCTCTTTTGGACTTGATCTTTCTATTTAAAACTCCCTCACGATTTTTAATTAAGGTTCTCAACACTTTGTAGTTCATCGTGTGGTTTACTTTAGCCTTTAGGGGAATTTTAGTCATTTTCCTTTTACGTCATATATTGTTCGATTCGTCGTTTGCCTAAACAGACTTCATTTTTCAGTCTTGACGGTCCTTTAAACATTAATATAGGTCTTTTAATTCTATCTATACTTTTCTGGTGGCTTTATTAAGTCTTAAGGACGTATTTATCATTTTTTAGTTTGTTACCGAGTCTTATTTTCCTCAAAAGGACGTCACCGTTCGGTCCAGAGTGTCAAAGATAATTACTTTAGGCGTTTTTCAGATCTTAGTTTGCCTATTTGTAACTTAAATTAAGTGTAAGGACATTTTTATAATTTTACACTTTTGCGTATTCTATTTTTCAGTACTTCGTTTGGTAAAATGAACTTTATCGTTGAGTCCGGAATGTCAAAAAAAGTCAAAATAGGTCTTCTCTAACATTTAACTGACTTTGGTGTCACTAAGGATATAATGGTAATTATGAAATTTACGTGTTCTAAATTTTGGGACTTCATTTTGTAAAATGGATTCTGCCATTGGGTCCGGAACGATGAAAAATGCTAGGGTGGTCACCTTTTCTATATTTGGCGATGTGTAACATTAAATTTAATTAAATTAACTATTTATATAATATATATATATATATATTTATGTTATGTAAATTATCTAACAAGCCACAACAGTGGCATTGTGGTGGCTTGGCTAACCTTTGGTGCTTGGGTTCCATGTGGCATTGTATATTATAGCTTATATATATATATATATGAGAGAAAGAGAGATTAGTGCATGTATTTTTATTGGTGGATAATGGGGTCTTCTAATATAAGGACACCACAACACTTGTATGCACCAAAGGTGACCCAATAGTTTTCTTCTTAGTGGAGATATATGGTTGATTCCTCTTATATATACATGTGTGTGTATATATATATACATACATATTTCTATGTGTTTATGTATGAATTTAAGTTATCTCATGTTATGAGTGCACTAATTTACCCAAGGTTGTCCATGTATTAATTATTGGTTAACACTTTTAGGGTTGTCATAAAAATACTCTTGTTGTCTACTTTACATGTCTATGGAACACACATGTGCCTTTGTTCTCTAAATTCATAGTCAAATTACTTCAAGCAATTTTTCTATCGTTTGTTTAGGCTTAGTCTTGCTAATAATTATTATTAGCCATATTACCCAATAATATTCGGTTAGGATGTTACACTTATAGTGCACCTCATACATATATAAACATCTCCATTTAGATGCTTACTAACCAATAGGAAGGTTCCAAGTGTCTCCGTCTAAAATGATCCATTAAAGCTTCTTAAACAGGCCTTGCACGCCAATCAAGGCATTATGTGGCCAATTAGCCATACATACACCTACCCAAAAATTAATTGTATCAGAATTGCACTAAACTTGTCAAGATAGCTAATTTCGACGTGCAGATTCCAACTACTTCATCTGTTTCTCCAAGTTCTAACGTTAAAATTTTCATGTTTATTTGTATTATGAGTTTGACTATATGGCCCCATGGCCCACACTAGTCTCAAATAAAATACAATTCCTACAATTTAGGTTCACAATATCATTTGGTTAATTTATTAATTAATTTCATAATCTATTGGATGCATTTTGACTTAATTAATTATAAACTATTAATTTAAACATTAGAAATTACCAAAATAGCCTTTGATAATTTTTCGGGTCGTTACATTTTCTACCCTTTATAGGAATTTCATCCTCAAAATTTTGGCTACACTTGGAAATATAGATGGAATAGTACCAAAATATCCTTTGATAATTTCTTAGGTCATTACAAATACACAATTTAGACAGACTAGCCATTCAGACAGGCCCGTTGATACGTTTGGATGGTCAAGGTATTATTTTTCTTCACTAATTCAATTTCGAATTAAAATTTCAACAAGCGTCTAAGGGAAATTAAATAATATATTTTAAGTAATTTTTAAACCTATAGGCAAAGCTAAAAAATGTCTAACATATGTAGCATTAACAACATAAATCCCTTGGAAAACCATATAGTGAAAGACTATATGTACACACAACTTACAAATGCACCTAACATGAATGTGTGACGTTCCTATGTGTTTATACATTTCTTATAGCAATTTTGAAGCTTTAAAATGATGTCAAAATTATTCATGTTCAAAAGTATGCAGTTGTAATGAAGTTTGATTCGATCTACTTTTCACAAAATTTATTGACTAGTGATTTACCGGTAGTGAGACTCAATTTTACTTAGCAATTACATACTCAATATTAAGACTTTTGGAATAAAGTTTCAACATATAAACTTGGAAAAAAAATTACAATTGATCAAACACAAATTTTCCTCACAACATCATTCAATTAATGGTTAGTACTCACAAATTCAAGTTCAACATTCTCATTTTGCTCATGGTCACAACTAAACTAATGTCTAATTTTTGTGTTTAGTTGAATAGTGTTGGATTGGATTTTTAGTTATATTTATTTCAATCATATTATCACATCAAATTACAATTTTCTCAAACTTTAGTCTGAATTCTTCATATTGTTGTTTCATTTAGAAAACAACTAAATTTTGTTTATTACAGATCATGAGACAAATGATTGACTTAGAAAGTGACAAGTGTCACTTGTACTTTTTCTATCATTCTTTTATCCAATAAAATTAACATCCAAATAACTCATTAACTTAATAAATGTGTTCTTAGGATTCCATATTTATAGTGCCAGATAAATATTTAAATTTTTTTTTTCATGGCATTGATATATGATTCCTTTGGACAAAATTAAAATCCTTCACAAAAACATAAAAAAACATAATGTTGGGTTTAATAGCTGTTAAATATAAAGAGATTGTCTACCATTTCTCTATACTTAGCTTTGTCTACATCTTTTCCATTTTCGTCTTTATTTGATTTCAATGAAGAGCTCATAGGAGTTTCCATTGTTTTAGAATTTTCCATTCCTTAGATCCTTTATGTATTTAGTGTGATTATCGAATATAGCTTCTCTGATTTGTTTTATTTTTAATCTTAAAAATATTTAATTATTCTATTATACTCATCTCAAATTCATTTTTCATTAGTTGATCCAAAGATATTGTTATCCACATAAATTTGTACAATGAGCGTATCATTACTTTACCCTTAGTAAATACAGTGGTGTCTACTTTTCCTTTATTTAATCCATTCTTAGTGAAGAAACCATTAAGTCTTTCATATTAAGTCTTTATTTAATCTTACTGCAGGGGTGAAGGTTTATTTGTAGTCAATACTTTTTTCTTGATTAATACCTTAATCCACTAAAATAGTCTTATTTCTAACTATTAATATTTCTCTATTAAATTCATTTCAGTGAAGAAATCACTACGTCTTTCAAACCAATCTATAATAACTTGTTTCAATATATATAGAGCTTTGGTTAATTTATATATATGATTTGGGAATTATTGAACTTTACATAGGCTTTTTCTTGGATGTATCCATTTAAGAATACACTTTCAACATTCATTTAATATAATTTGAAGTTTTTATAGTTTGTATAGGCTAAAAGCATCTTAATTGCCTCTAATTTTACTAAAGGGATGAATGTTTTTTCATAATCAATAACTTCTTCTTGATTGTCACTTTAAACCACTAATTTAGCCTTATTTATTTGAGTTAATTAGTCTTAAGTACTTTTAAAAGATGTTTAATTATTATAAAGTCTAAACACTTTTTATTTTTTAGGTAAAAGATAGTTGATTTTTATTTTTAAAGTGGACATCTATTTTTAATAAGTTAATACTAAATAATTTTTATATGTGACAATAATACCTTTCAATATAATTTAACCTTAAACTTTATCTTTACCACCGTTATCTCGCCCCTCCGAAATCACGACCTTCGCTACGAGATTGTAAATGGTTCCCATGAATTCAAGATCATCGGTTGGGATGGGTATTGGTAATGATATACCACAAACAGACACACCAATCACCTCGAGACACGTGTGCCTACAGAGTTAACAATCTCGATCCTACAGAGCTGATAATCTCGATCATACAGAACAGCCACAAGCCTTCAGGGCATTCTCATATATATATATATATATATATATATATATATCATTCAGAGCCGATAAACTCGGTCATACAGTGCAGGCAAAGCCTCCAAGGCATTCTCATGCATATATCTTCCAGACCTTTTGTTCTGGGCAATATTTATTCAACACTTCATATGGTTCCGACCTTATGGCTTCCTTAACAACTGCCAAGCAGGGAATAAGGAAACAGTCTTCAACACGGAAACTACTATCTATGGTTATCTCCATCTACGACTCAATGCTCCACAAGGTAACTGCAATCTCCGATGATCAAATCCCTATATTCATGGCATCGAATCCTAATCAACTTAGGAAGGCCACGACCTATAAATTAAACCCTAAAGGTACGCTTTATTTTTATGCTCATTCTTTGGCTTTCAATACAGTCTTTCAATTCCTTTTACTTACTTAAGCATCGGAGCGGCTACCGTCGGAGCCAATCCGGTGGACCTCTGATCGTCTTTCTGAGTGTTCTACAGGTCACGGAGCCCACACTTATTGCGAGTCAAAAAGTGCAGCATCAGTTTGGCACCGTCTGTGGGAATGACTAATCTCCAAGTGCTCTATTCATAAACTCATCTCTTTCCTCACCGGAAAACCATGGCACCAAATCTCCGACCGCGACAGAATACTCAGAATTCGCAGAACTCTCAACGTCAGCCGCCTGCTTCTTGTACAAAGGGACCAGCGGTTGACCCCATGCGACAAGAGATTGAATCGATCAAACGACACAATGAACTGGTGCAAGAACAGTTGCTTGCCATCACTAGAACGCTAGCAACACTCACACAAAACCAAGCAGCGGGTTCTCCTAACCCGCCAGTCAACTTCGCCGCAGGAACACAACCTCCTGTTGCCACGGAGAATGAAGAACTTCATGAGCAGGCTCCAATTACCCAGCCTGGGCACCCCCCGGGCGTTGCCCGCGTTGGTAGAGATCCACAACCGTCAACAGTTCCAGGCTGGGGAACATCAGCCTTCGTTCCTGACGTCCATTACCGGAGCACTACTTGAGCCTCAACTCCAAGGGCCTCGGGAGCACATCCGGCAACGCTGGAGCCTTATCATGCAGCACCAATCCCTCCGGTTCGGAACCCTCCTTCGTTCGAAGGGCGTACTCAACCCTACTACCTTGAAGCCGAGGCTGTCAGGCAGGGTTCGCAAGACGTCAGAATCAGAGACCAGCGGAGGGTAGAGGAGATTGCCGAGTCTATGGACCGAAAAATCGCCTTGAGAGGACCTCAGAACCCTCTAGAGTAAGACGAGTTGGCCAGGCTGCTCGGAAGACTAGCCACCCCATTCACTCACGCCATCATGTCAGAAGAGAGGCCCAGAAAGTTCATGGTGCCCAAAGTTCACCCTGTATGATGGATCTGGAGATCCAGGAGATCATCTCTCACACTACCAACATACGATGGCCCTTCACGGAGCCTCTGATGCTTTCATGTGCCGAACTTTCATCACCAGCTTGAAGGGAACTGCTCTGAAGTGGTTCCACAACCTCCCTTCGAACTCAATTACCAGCTTCTACGAGCTCGGTAGACAGTTCTTGGACAGGTTTATGACCAGCAGGAGGCTCAGAAGGGGACCAGAATTCCTGTTAAATGTCAAGCAGACTAGGAAGGAATCCCTCAGAGCCTACATTGCGCGCTTCAATACCGAACTCACGGAGATCACTGACTGTAGCCCAAAGTTCCTTGTAGCAGCCCTAACTGCTGGGCTTGCCCAAGGTGGTTTCAGAGACTCCTTAACAAAAAGCCCTCCAGCCGATATGGCGGCATTAATGGATCGGGCCAGAAAGTATATCAACCTGGAAGAAGCCAACTGCACATCCCAGAAAGGCAAAGATCAGCCCCAGAGGGACAATCCGAAGAGGGAGGACCACAAAAAGGAAGATCACAGAAGAGACTTTAACAAAAAGAGGGCCAGGAGCCCAGAGAAGAGAACAGCACCCAGAGCTATGTACAACTCCGGACCAAGGGAGTTCACCAACTTCACTCCTTTAAACACTACACCGAACTAGGTACTCCGGCAAATCCAAGATCGGGAGAACCTGAGGTGGCCGGAACCAATCAAAGGAGATCCCAGTCTTCGGGACCAAAGTAAATATTGTAATTTCCATAAAGATCATGGACATACAACTAACATATGCAAGACCCTCCGATATGAGATAGAGCAGCTCATAAAGAAGGGGCGACTTCGGGAGTTCGTCAAGCAGGACGGAAGGCAAAACCCCCAAGAAGACAAGCCTCAACAACGGCCAGACCAAAGGCCCGAACAAAGGCAAGAGCAGAGGGAGGGACGAAACGAGCCTCAAAGGCAGAACAACCACGTCATCTACGTCCTCCATGCTGACTCCTCTATCACCGGAATGTCCAACGGGGCAAGAAAGAGATATGCTCGGGAGGCCAGAGCTGCCCCGAACGTATTACAGATCTCCAACGTAGAAAAGAGGCTCAAGCCAGCACCGAAGATCCAATTCACTGAGCAAGATCTAGCAGGGGTATACTGCCCTCATAGTGATGCCCTTGTTATCACACTCAAAATCGCCAACTGCAAGATCAGAAGAGTCCTGGTCGATACTGGCAGCTCCGTCAACATACTGTTCTATGAGCCACTTAAACAAATGGGCATGGACCATGACAACGTCAAGCCCACTACTGCCGTGATGGCAGCTTTTGATGGCAATCTCAGCACCCCATTGGGGAGAGTAGACCTTCCTACCACTGTAGGAGAGGGTGAAGGGCAGAAAACCACCATCTCGGAGTACATGGTGTTAAACATGAGATCTCCCTACAACTTCATAATCGGGAGACCCTGGTTGCACCAGATAGGGGCAGTCACTTCGACCCTCCATCAGTGTCTGAAGTACGTCCACAACCAGAGCGTTCACTCTATCAGAGGGTGTCAGCCAACCTCCCGGGAGTGCCACGCTATTGCTCTCAAGGAGAAGGCTCCTAAATAGCAATTACAGTACACTCGGGACTGTGCAGATCCGGTTCTCACTCACTCTCCCAAGGTAAAGGATTGCCCATCCAGCATTGAAGAACCCCTGAGCCCAAGGGGACGAGACAGCTGAGCCAAACCCATTGGCAAGCCCATCAAAGTATTGGTTAGTTCAGAATCAGAGGGGCGTTATTTATACATCGGCCCAGACCTAACACACACTGAGCAGGAAAAGATAGTCAGGTTCTTGAAAGACAACCTCTCTATCTTTGCTTAGGAGACAAAAGACATGGAGGGAATAGATCCCAATCTTATAACTCACAAGCTGATGGTGGATCCGGATCACCCGCTAGTCAGACAGAAGAGAAGGCCGATTGCTCCTGAACGACATCGGATTATAAGTGAAGAAGTCCAAAGGCTGCTGGAAGCTAAGATGATATGAGAAGTGTTCTATCCTGAGTGGCTAGCCAACACAGTGCTTGTCAGGAAGAAAAATGGCAAGTGGAGGGTCTGCGTTGATTATACAGACTTCAACAAGGCGTGCCCCAAGGACAGCTTTCCACTGTCAAGAATAGACCAACTGGTTGACGCCACTGCGGGGCATGAGCTTATGAGCTTCATGGATGCCTACTCTGGGTACAACCAGATCCAGATGTACCCTCCAGATCAAGAGAAGATAGCCTTCATAACCGAACGAGGGCTCTACTGCTACAGAGTATTGCCTTTCGGTTTGAAGAACGCTGGAGCCACTTATCAGCGGTTGGTGAACAAGATGTTCAGCCCACTGCTCGGCAGCACCATGGAGGTATACATCGACGACATGCTGGTAAAGAGTCTGCAGAAAGGCAATCACCTCCAGCACTTAGCCCAGACCTTCGATATCCTCAGACAGCATAGGATGAAGCTCAACCCCTCGAAATGTACCTTCGGAGTTACGAAGGGAAAATTCTTGGGATACATTGTCTCTCAGAGGGGTATCGAAGCAAACCCCACTCAGATCCAAGCTCTGATTGGACTGAAGTCACCAAGAACCAGAAAGGAAATTCAGGCATTGAATGGCAGAATTACGGCACTGAGCAGATTTATATCCAAATCCACTGATCGCTGCCTACCTTTCTTCAAAGCTCTGAAAGGCAGCAAAGCTTTGCAGTGGACGGAAGAATGCGAGAAATCCTTTCAAGAACTAAAGGAGTATCTAGCCTCTCCAGAGCTCCTGTCAAAACCAGTACAAGGAGAAAAGCTACTCTTGTACTTTGCAGTTTCTGAAAACGCGTTCAGCTCCGCATTAATCAGACAGGACAGAGGAGTGCAAAGGCCTATATTCTACGTCAGTAGGGCATTACTTGACATAGAAAAGAGATATCCGGAAGTAGAAAAACTGGCCTATGCCTTGGTCATATCAGCTCGGAAGCTTCGACCTTATTTTCAGGCCCATCCAATCAAGATCCCAACTGCCTATCCTCTAAAGTCAATACTAAGGAAACCTGAGGTATCGGGAAGATTGGTAAAGTGGTCTGTGGAGCTAGGGGAGTTCGACATATCATATGTACCCCGAAACTTCATCAAAGGGTAGGCCTTAGCTGATTTTGTTGCCGAGTTCACCCCGGCACTTCAAAACAAGGCACAACTCACCGACCTCGGGAACCTGGCTGCTGTACATTGATGGATCGTCAACCGATCAAGGTTCAAGAGTAGGCCTGGTACTACAGTCCCCTGATGGGCTCACGTCAGAAAAAGCAGTCAGCTTGGGATTCAAAGCTTCTAACAATGAAGCAGAATATGAAGCCCTAATCTTAGGCATGAAGCTTGCCTTGGAATGTGAGGCTCAGAACCTCGATGTCTTCTCTGACTCCCAACTGGTGGTGAGCCAAGTCTTGGGAGAATTCGCCATTAAAGATGATAGGATGCTCTGGTACTCCGAACTGGTGAACCACTTGAGGCATTCCTTCCAGACATTTACTATCCAGAAAATTGAGAGAAGCCAGAATTGCAGAGCAGATGCTCTGGCAAACATGGCCTCCCGCCTCAAGTCTGAAGCAAACTCCACAATAAAAATCTCCTTTCAGCCAGGATCCAGCATAGAGGAAGCCCAAATTGCTCAAATTGATGAACAGCCCCAGAACTGGATGATCCGGGCTCCTCCTAGAAGACAAAAATAAAGCCAGGAGAATCCGAATCAGAGCGGCTCGGTACCTGATCTTGAATAACAAGCTTTACAGAAGGTCGTATTCTCAACCTTTGTTAAAATGCTTAGCTCCAGAAGAGTCACAATATGTCTTGGCTGAAATACACGAGGGAATTTGCGGGAATCATAATGGGGGCAGAACCATAGCTCACTGAGCTCTGTCTCAGGGCTATTACTGGCCTAGCATGCTAAAACAGGCTAAGGAGTATGTTCAGAAGTGCGACAAATGCCAAAGATTTGCCCCATATCAACATCAGCCTCATCACGAGCTCATCCCGATTCCTAGTCCTTAGCCCTTTGCTCAATGGGGGATGGACATCGTGGGTCTATTACCAAAGGCACCTCTGAACAGGAAATATCTATTGGTGGCCATTGATTACTTCTCTAAATGGGCCGAAGCTGAGCCTTTAACATATATCACAGAAAAGGAAGTTAAGAGCTTCACGTGGAAGAACAATGTGTGCAGGTTCGGCATACCACGTATGATTATCTCCGACAATGGGACACAATTCACTGGTAAAGGCTTCAAGACATTCTGTGAAAATCTCAACATTAGGTAGCACTTCGCTTCTCCAGGCCATCCACAAGCAAATGGGCAAGCAGAGGTCACCAACCGAACAATCCTTGACGGGTTAAAGAAAAGGTTGGAACAGGCTAAAGGAAAATGGGCAGAAGAACTCCCTAGAGTCCTTTGGGCCTACAGAACAACCAGAAGAACTCCCACCTCTGAAACTCCCTTCTCACTAGCCTATGGGACAGAAGCAGTAATTCCGGTTGAGATCGGTATGCCAACCCTGAGAACAGAAGCCTTTGAGCAAGAATCCAATGATCAGGAGCTGATAGAAAACTTGGATTTGCTCGAAGAGAGAAGGGATCAAGCCAGCATCAGGATGGAAGCCTATCAACAGAGAATGGTCAACAAATCCAAGGTAGGACTCAAGACGGTCAGTTTTCAAGTCGGAGACTTGGTCTTAAGAAGAGTCTTTCAAAACACCAAGGATCCCACTATGGGAAAATTGTCACCAAATTGGGAAGGCCCCTACAAAGTAACAAAGGTTGTTCGGCCTACCACCTACTGGCTAGAAGACATGACTGGGAAGCCTGTTCCTAGGCCATGGAACGTGGAACACTTACGGAAGTATTATCAGTAGAGATGTTCCTTTTACTTCCATAGAATGTTCATCTATAAATGCACAGGCCTCTAGAGCCTGGTCCATAATATACGAGTTTTTGCACTCGGTCCATCTATAAATGCACAGGCCTCCAGAGTCTGGTCCATAATGTACGAGTCTTTGCACTTGGTCCATCAATAATGCACAGGCCTCCAGAGCCTGGTCCATAATGTACAAGCTTAAGTGCTTGGTATATCAATAATGCACAGGCCTCTAGAGCCTGGTCCATAATGTACAAGCTTAAGTGCTTGGTCCATCAATAATGCACAGGCCTCTAGAGCCTGGTCCATAATGTACAAGCTTAAGTGCTTGGTCCATCAATAATGCACAGGCCTCCAGAGCCTGGTCCATAATGTGCAAGTCTCAGTACTTGGTCTATCAATAATGCACAGGCCTCTAGAGCCTGGTCCATAATGTACAAGCTTAAATGCTTGGTCCATCAATAATGCACAGGCCTCTAGAGCCTGGTCCATAATGTACAGGTCTTAAGTACTTGGTCCATCTCCTAATGCACAGGCCTCTAGAGCCTGGTCCATAATGTACAAGTCTTCGTACTTGGTCCATTTATAATGCACAGGCCTTCAGAGCCTGGTCCATAATGTACAAGTCTCAGGACTTGGTCCATTTATAATGCACAGGTCTCTTCAGCCTGGTCTATCTTTAATACACAGATTCTATGATCCAGTCCATCCAAAGACAGAAGTTCTGAACATCTACAAACTAAAGTTTCCTAGATCGGAACACCTCAGATCTGATATTTATATTATTTGGCTTATCTGTCAAACAAGCAACAAGTACTATAGTACCGATCAAGAGTGAAGTACTTTGATTCAAGCATTCTACTAAGTTTCTTTGATCTATTCTTAGAACATTCATATATCAGAAGTGCACGAGAAAGTGTTTTAACTACAGAAGAGCACATTCAAACATCAAGAACATCAAATTTGAGAAAAAGGAACTCAATTTTATTAATGATTCAGAAGATTTACATCAGTACAAGAAGACTGGAAACGGAACAAGTACACAAAAAGCTACAACAAAGGCACCATTACACAGGCTACTACAGAAAGCTACTATATCACTACTATTTGCAGCATCACGACTTTCTTCCTCGAATGATATAAGGGCACAGGATCCAACCTTCCATTACCGATGCCGTCGGCTCCATTTGAAAGGAAGGAACCCTGAACCCCAATCTGCATCAAGAAGCGTCCAGGCCATTTCATCATCGCTATCAATGATCTCAATACCAACGGATGATGAGGGCTCTGGGCCTGGCAGCCCACATTCATCTCCCTCAAAGCAGTTGTCACACCCCGGCCGATTTGAACAAGGGTGTCTGCCAGAATACAGAGGGAAGGAAACATCTCACCTTCGTCTTCATCACCGACGCTCCAAGCCTCGGTTGAATCAAGGAGGGACCACCTCCCATCGGAGAAATCTCGACCGGATGCTAAGATGGACAAGAAGATCTTAGCCTCCTCTAATCCTTTCTTGGGGACTAAATCAAGAAGAAGGATAACTCTCGGCCATAGTTTAATCATTCCCAACTCAGATTGAAGATCGTCGATCATCTCCGAATAAACGGCAGTTTTTGAGAAACATCTAAAAACCTTTCCAACAACGAAGCAGTCCGAGAGCAAAGTAAGAAGATAGGGCACAACCGTACGCTCCTCTTCCCTATATATAGGCCTTCGAAGCCCAAGAGCCACCTAGATGAACCATCGTAACTGTTAGGCGAAGAGTTAGCTTCAAAATCCCAAACGACGGTGGTGCAATAAATGAGGCATTAAACCACCCTCTCGGGAGAAGCAAAAAGCAAAGCCACACACGCAATATATAGACTTTTCAGTCTTGTCCACGTATATGTTGACGTGATAGTTTCTCCAGGTCATTAACGCTTGATGGGCCACGTCTACAACGAAGGTCCATCAACTTTGATGTACCTTGACCCTTGTCTTAACAGATCTGGAGGCAGAAGTTCTGATCAACCGAACTACAATCACGAAATATCCACTTATTATTATAAGTCTCCGGATTCAGAACAGTCAGCTTTGAAATGTTTCCAAAAGAAGTCTTCAATTACTGACCTATGGCAAGTAAAGTAGCTCGGAATACAACTACCTACAGAGGAAAATTTGGTCTGGTATACACTAAACTCCAAAGCAGTACTATTTGCAACAATTACCACCATCAACTACAAGTTAAGGCACTACAGAGCAGTATAACTCAAGACATGCACAAACACTACAGAGCAATATAACTAAGGAGACGAGCATCAAGCAAAAGACTGTTCCATTAACGAATGTATATTTCAAGTACATTGGAAGTTAAAAATAACAAAATATACATCCTAAGCCTGATCAGCAGGAACAGGATCAACGACCGGAGAAGGATCGGCAGGAGCAGCATCAACCATCTCAGTCGGTACGACCACTTCCGTGGGATCGGCAGGGAGGACATCAGCCACTTCACTCTGGATAACAACCTCTGAAGGTTCAGATCTAGGCGACACAATTGAGGAGACATCAAGGTCAGGAAACTTGGCAAGGAGCTGGGAACGGAAGTTGTTGAACCCAAACGTAATCAAGCGATGGGTCATTCCTTCTAGCTCTGACTTCATTTCCTCCTCATTATCCATCAAGGCCTGCTCCACGGCATCATCAAGCTTTTTACGGTACTGATACCGCATGCCGTTCATCTCCGCCTGCAACCTCTTTGCCCGCTCAACGGCAAGGTTCCTCTCCGACTCCATCACGATCAAGGAGTTCTGAGACTCCTTCAGTTTCTCTGCGGAGTCGTGAGCCTCCGACCGAGCAGTACCAAGCTGAAGCCCCAGATCGTCCAGCTCGGCCCTGAGTTGGTCAAACTCTTCCGTAGGGGGAGAAACCTCCACCAAAGCAGAAAGGGTATGCAGGGTCTGCATAGTACGAAGTAAACAGTTCAATACCAGCCTAAACACATGAAGAAAAGGGAAAGAGAAATAAGGGCCCGACGAACTCACCTTAACCTGAAGAGCGGTCAGATCAGCAAGAAGCTTCCCCTACTTCTGAGGCTTGAGCTTAACTGAGCCTTTGGCCCAAAAGTCCCTCAGAATCTTCTTGGCCCCCTGATCAACAGCATCAGGAGCCACCGATTACGATGCCCCCTTACCCGCTCACCGAGACTGGGCTAGAGGGACCACCGAAATGGGGACAGGAGCCTCTTCCTCCCCCTCAGCAAGCTCAGGAGAGGACAAAACTAACCTCCGCTTTTTTTGAACGGGAGGGACCACTGGGGAGGAAGCCTCCCCCGCCGCCACAGACGAAGATGGCCCGGTCTCCCACCGAGCCATCACATTATTAGCAACCTCCTCAACACTCCCCCTGGCAGCCATCAATCTATCAGGATTAACAATGGAGGAATGGTCTCGACTGTTGGGCTTTAAGAGCTTCTTATATTGCTTCTGAATCGCAAGAGAGAAGTCTGGTCTCTTCCACGCACTCTTGACTGCAAAATAAGCACAGAAATTGATCAGTTCAACAATTGGCGTACAAAACGAAATCAATACAGCCACGGGAAAGTTGGGCCTCACCCTTTGGCCTAGTGGTTTGAGGGAATGCGGAGGTTTGACCTTCGAAGTTCTTGAATTCCCATCCTCCCTTAATGAAAAAGTACCACTTCTTCCAGGTCTTGTTGGAGGAGGGCACAAAAGTAAGGGGTCTGAACCCGCTATCAAAAGACATATAATAAAGGCCTTCCGCCTTCTGAAGTTTTAGATCCATATTGCTACGGATCAAGTCGAGGGACACCTCGACATTATTCATATGCCCTAACACAATGAAGCTCAACAGGTGTCTCCAACTGTTAAGGTTCAGGTCTGCGGGGCAAAGGTCAAACCAACAAAAGAATTATTTTATGATATCAGGAAGGGGGAGTGTAAGACCCATTTCAAACCAGGCCAGATAGGCACAGATTTCCCCCTCTCTAACATCGCTTGGGCGATCCCGAGAGTCTGGGACCCTAAAAGTAACGTTCGTGGGAAGTTTGAACTTCGCCCATAACTCCTTCAACATGCTTTCAGTAATTACACTCTCACCCTCCTCTCTGTAGCCGGATCGACCAGAGGTCTCACCAGCCCTATTTGGGGGCTCATCAAATGCATCAACAATCCTAACCCCCGGACTAGAGGGGGGTTCTACCAATCTATTTTCATCATTATCTACAGAAGGAAGAGTCACTAACTGAAGTTGAGGAACGGTCTCAGAAGGACTGCCCGAACCAGAGTGTGATTCAAAGCAAGACATGGCGAACAAAAGAAAGAAATGAAACAAATGAGAAGGAATGTAGAAGGGGACTAAAATCGAACCTGAGATCAAGAAAGGACTATGAACACCGGATATCCTTCAAACTTCAAAATATGTCAAATGGCAGTCTGGTACTGTACAAGTAAGAGCAGAAGAAAGGTATGAAAGGCCTTTCCCTCTTTTTATATATACATCCGAAATGTGAGTCTTCCAAGACCAGCCGACGCAACGGTTGAAAATAATGATGGATTCTCAAGTATCGGCTACGCAATAAATAACTCATTAAACCGACGTCTCGAGAAGTGGAGAAACGAAACGTATGACTCTTCACAAAACCCATAACCCTAGTTAAGCCCTAGCTTCTAACTAGGGCTCGGGGGGGAGTAGCTGATATACCACAAATAGACACACCAATCACCTCGAGACACGTGTGCCTACAGAGTTAACAATCTCGATCCTATAGAGCTGATAATCTCGATCATACATAACAGCCACAAGCCTTCAGGGTATTCTCATATATATATCATTCAGAGCCGATAAACTCAGTCATACAGTGCAGGCAAAGCCTCCAAGGCATTCTCATGCATATATCTTCCAGACCTTATGTTCTGGGCAATATTTATTCAACACTTCATATGGTTCCGACCTTATGGCTTCCTTAACAACTGCTAAGCAGGGAATAAGGAAACAGTCTTCAACACGGAAACTACTATCTATGGTTATCTCCATTTACGACTCAATGCTCCACAAGATAACTGCAATCTCCGATGATCAAATCCCTATATTCATGGCATCGAATCCTAATCAACTTAGGAAGGCCACGACCTATAAATTAAACCCTAAAGATACGCTTTATTTTTATGCTCATTCTTTGGCTTTCAATACAGTCTTTCAATTCCTTTTACTTACTTAAGCATCGGAGCAGCTACCGCCGGAGCCAATCCGGTGGACCTCTGATCGTCTTTCTGAGTGTTCTACAGGTCACGGAGCCCATACTTATTGCGAGTCAAAAAGTGCAGCATCAGGTAAGTACATAGCTTCCAACACGTTCATGATCGGTGAAGCCGAGAGAGCAACAACGAGAGCAATCAAGGACAACTTCTTGGCTCTCAACACCATAACTGTTGCCGAAGTTAAAGCCCTTGATAAGGTTTTCCCCCATTCCCCCTTTCTTTTGGTCATACACACACACATACATACCTACCCTCATTTACATATGTACGTATATATATATATATACATGAATATATTTGTAACACGCACATATAACGGTTCTTACCAAACATTGATGTTCAATTTGGATTTCGCGCCTAGGGATCACTGCATTTTTGTTCAATTGGTGGTGAGTTGCTGAAATTCTCATTAAATTATTTCATTATTACATACTTTTGGCTGTTAATTTGATTGGCTTTTGTCATAGTTCAAGAATGTCTGCAAAGCTCATGGTGCCCCTGAAATACTACAATCATGTGGGCAGTAAGAATTTGTGCAGATCTCATGTGCAGAAATGGGAAAAGATAGGAAATATATTGGCTTGACAAAGTTGAAAATCATAAAGAACCCTCTGAAATTTTTTTTGAAAAGAATTCATAGGAGTGTGATAGATTTTTATCCAAAATTGTTTCTGTTCAGAGCCTACCTTTCAAGGTGATTCATGTTTATGTAAATGTTTTCAGACCCAGCCCGTTTATCAATAGTTCAACCATCGGGTCAACCGTAATTGAACCGTAACGTCATAATTATATAATAAATATATTTATTAATAAATAATAATACATTAAATTAACAAAAAAAATGAAAAAACCACAAAACTTATTCTATAATTTTTCTCACTTTCCTAAATTAAATTACCTTTTATTTTACCACTTCTTTTCTAGAAAAGAGAAGTTTAGAAATTGATTTGCAATTTCAGACTTTGAATATACATGAAAGATAAGATTAAAAATTTAAAAGCAATCCAATTTGTATTCTGTTGTCACAGAATTAAATCCCTCAATAAAGCTAAAAAAATCAACATATGTAATGAAGCAATCTATGTAAATCGCATCAAACGATTTTTCATATTAAAATTCAAGTACAAGCACCAAATGCATTATATTATTAACTAATCATGTCATAATAAAACATCAAGCAACTCTTCATATTAAAGATCTTATTAGTATTGCCCAGAAACAATTTTTACCTTCAATGTCAATAGCAATTTATGAAGCAGTAAGCAAATCTGGAATCCGTAGATGGTAGATCCAACTTCCTTCATAGCATTATTACTAGTATAATTTTTTCTTCACTAGAAAAATAAAAAGAAAAGAAAAGAAAAAAAAAAGAGTTATAAGAAAACATAACAGTGGAAGAGAAAGAATATCAAAGTGAGAGAGAGAGAGAGAGAGAGAGAGAGAAACAAATACCCGAAGGAAGAGATCACCATCGCTGTCTGTTCGTGTATGCCACCGTTCATGGTTGTCGGAGTTGCCAGACCTTCCATTGACGTTGCTCGATCGAATAAGTGGCAGTGAGAAAGACATCGAGAAATAAAAGGGGAGAAAGAGAAAATATATATAGGACCAGTGGAAGAAACTTACAGTCATCGATCGTCTGTTGCTTCCGTTGTGAGAGTGAATCTGCAGAGAAAACCAAAACCCTAATTGATAAAGAAATATAGAAGAAGATATAAAACTTGATTGCAGGTTTCTGGAAGTGAACTGATTGGTCTGGACTCTAGGATCGAACCAAGCGAAGAAAAGCGGCTCATGTATATGTAAAAAGTGAACCGATTTGCCCTAATTTTTGATCCCTTTTATAGATAGAGAAGAACTGGTGACCTAGTACCGGGTCACCCGGTTTAATGGTCGGACCGTCCGGTTTTACCGGTTTTCTATTTTTAGAATGGTTTTGAACTTAAAACGGGTTTATGGATTAAACCAAACCGTTTTGTGGACCGGTCGACGGTTCAACCAGTTGAACTGGCTTGTCCAGTCTAGGTTTTAAAACATTGGTTTATGTCGTGCAATCTTGGAATGCGCTTTATGGCATGAGAAATATGGCATCACAAAGAATGGATGGCATCCAGGACTGGATGGAGCTTTTATTGCGTATCTTATGGAGAAGTAAAGGATTTGCTTGGTTAAGTTGCAACTAAACCCATCTTAGGAGCAAGTGTAAAATTTATAGTTTCACAATTAGTGAATTTTTAATCACTTTATTTTAGATAAATTTTTTTGTGACAAATTTTTAATACCTTGGGAGTTTTTTGACTGTCCAACATGTGGCTTAAAAACTCAATAAAATTAATAATAATTAAGAATTTATTCAATTTATTAAATTTGTAAATTTTACAATTTCACTAGAATTGTAAATTTTTACACTTATGACGAGATGATTTTTTACTGTTTTGGAGGAATTTTTTTATTTAAAATTTTATATTCAATATAAATTTTATTTAATAGATCTTGATATTTAGAATTCAAATATATAAATTTTATTAAAAATAAATTTATAAATTATAACTTATCGAATTTTAAAGTTTTAAAAAAAAATTACGTTTGTTCTAGATATCACGGGATTTTATGAAAAGTATTTTTGGTATTAAATAATTAAAAAATTTTGTGAGTTAATATATTTGAAACTGAATTAAATAGTAATTTTAATACTTTTATGGACGATTGACCAAACGAACTTATTTATTTTGACTTAAAAAATATTAAAAGGATTTATTGTGCTTTTATTGTAAATCTAGAATTTTTGGACCGCACACTTGTAAAGTCAGTTTGAGCCTTGGGATTTTGGCACCTCTAGGAAGAGGAAACAGAGCCCCGTGACGAATACCTGACAGTTTCGGTGATCAGATAAACAATCATCTTCTAATGTCTATCTAAAATTCTACAGAACACGCACAGAGAGAGAGAGAGAGAGAGATCATCAATCTTCTTCGTCTCAATTCTAGAGAGAAATGGACGCACTAGTACAAGTACCGTACGATGCTACAGTGCGTGTGATGCTAGCTTCACTGGAGCGTAACCTACTCCCGGATGCGGTGATAAGGAGGCTTACGCGGATGCTGTTAGCGAGTCGTCTTCGTTCCGGCTACAAACCCTCCTCTCAACTCCAACTCTCCCAGCTCCTCCAGTTCGTGCATTGTATTTCTCTCTCTCTCTCTACACATTCTGTCTCCAAATGTCAATAAATACACACACACACACATATATATATATTTTATACCCATATATCTGATTATATACCTCTAATTGTGTTTTTTCTACTACTTAATGCTAGCTCTTGAAATGTAGGCAAGTGATTTTGGAATCTAATGTTATAGTTTAAACTTATTTCCCAATTATTTGGATTAAATACACTAGAAATTAACAGTGTCAATCTGGTTATTTCTTTCAACAACATGAGCATTAGAATATTGGTTGACATGTTTGTGATTTGATATGATGATGAAATTATGAATTGTTACTATAAGATTTTAACAATGCTTATGCGAAGAGTGAACTCTTTTAAACAAATTGCAACTCTATACATTGTATTTTTATAGTCTCTACCATTGCAAAACTCTGTGTAGTTCGTCAAATTACACAGAGTGAACAGTGAATGAATTGCCTGTCTTGTTTTATTGTTATGAATAATACTTTACAAGGAATGGTATGGCCGGGAATTGCCTTTAATTTTTATTTTGTGAAATTGTCTTTTTTTTTTAAACTATGATTTGTTAATATTTATAATTCATCTCCCAAGTGTGCATTGACTAATTGTTCCTCTCTTGCAGCTTTGAAAGAAATGCCCATAGCCATCAAGACTGATGACCCGAAATCTCAACATTATGAACTACCTACGTCTTTTTTCAAGCTTGTACTTGGAAAGAATCTCAAATACAGGCAGATGATTTCTATTCTCTAGAATTTATAATCTTTTGTTATTTGTATGTCTTATATTTATCATTTAAAAGGATATCTTTAAGACGTGATGGAGCTTCAAGATACTTCTGAATATAATTTTCTTGTCATTTCAACCCGAACAAACATGAGTTGTATTCAAGATTGAATTGCTCCATGATTTTAGCTAAATTATGAAAGTGTTCAAAAGCAAGCATTGATTACATACTAGAAACTGCCCCGTTTTCCTTTCCAACAAAATGTACTTGTTCTTGGCGACAAGTGTTATTGTGTGTGAAACTTAGCAAAGGTAGATAAGTAGATTTACAACTTTTAGTTTTTTCGTTACTTGGAGCTAAAATCAATATATAAAAAGAGTTAGCCTAGAGGCTCCCACCATTGCAGGGTTTGGGGACGGTTAGATTTATATTGCCTTACCTCCAGTAGGAAAGAGGCTGTTTCCACGATTCAAACCCATGACCTCTAGGTGATAGTGGAGCAACCTTACCATTGCTCCAAGGTGTGCCCTCATAAAATCTATATATATATATATATATATTGAGATTTAAAGGACACCTTTAGTTTTTTTTTAAATAAATTTGGGCACCTTTAATCAGTTAGCATTCTACTGCATCTTAATTACAAAGACAAGAGCTGATCTTGTTTACATATCGAACTGGTGCAGTTGCTGCTACTTCTCTGGTAAATCAAACACTTTAGAGGATGCTGAGAAAGCAATGTTGGAGTTGTATTGTGAGAGGTCACAGATAAAAGATGGTCAAACTGTTCTCGATATTGGATGTGGGTGGGGTTCACTATCTTTATACATTGCACAAAAGTATAGTAATTGCAAGGTTACAGGGATTTGCAACTCAACAACGCAAAAGGCATATATTGAGGAGCAAGCTCGGTAAGTTCCATGATAATATATCCTTTGCATTAGACTTCTCATTCAGATCTCTATAGTTTCTTCCCATATTGACTTATAAACGATGCTCTTGATTGGTTGCCAAACTGTACATGCTGTGGTGGTTCACCTCCTTGTTTTTCCTGGAAGGCACCATTTGTTCCATTGGAAATTATGTCCTCGCAGAAATCAGTGCTTCAGCTGATTCCCTGTTTAATCTTTTCCATGTTAGTTTTAACTGATGGTGGCTTAAACTCCTTCCATAGCAAATGTTTTCCTAAATTATGTCTTACTCGGCACTAATGCAGGGAGAACTTTCATTAAAATTAGCTTGAAATTGTTTCCATGGCTTTTGTTTTGCATATTTTAGAGCAAATGTTTCTCTAGCCACCATTGTATAATGTCTCTAAGTGTGACTCTCTGAGAAACATTTCAGAGGTTAAAGAAAATTTATAATAAAGAAAAATGAAGCCAAAGAAGCTAGAGAGAACCCCCCCGCCCAACAAAAAAAAAACATAATGTCATTTAAAAAGAATAGTGAAACGTTATATAAATTTTCTTTTTATTTTAAAAGATCAACTATAGCCTAAATCTGACTACTAAAATTTGCAAAATCTGTGGGAAAGGCATTTTAAACTTGAATCAGATCAAATAAATATTTTTTCTGAACAGAAAAGGGCCAATCATCTTACTCTAAATACTCTCCTTTGTTTGAAAGGTAAGCATTGACAAGTATTAGTAGAGTTCTTTCCTTTTGTCAACTAAAGACTAATGAACACTGACTTT
This sequence comes from Nyssa sinensis, assembly GCA_008638375.1. NCBI lineage: Eukaryota > Viridiplantae > Streptophyta > Magnoliopsida > Cornales > Nyssaceae > Nyssa > Nyssa sinensis. The sequence continues at coordinate 1,135,445 of CM018032.1, read as the reverse complement.
ATTTGAGTAAAAAGTGGTAGAGAATTCAACTTTTATAATCCCTAGAGTCAACTCCTAAGTCCCTAGACTACCAATATTACCAATCCTGATTCGACTCTTATTAATAAGCTTCTTTTCTTTTCTGATAGGTGAGACACAGACTCCTTTTGTCCCCAATTGGACTCGAACCCAAACTATTCTTTGAGAGGTGGAGGGGATATAACACAAGTTATCACTTGGTGGTTGACCAACAAATTTTAAATGGGATTTAGAGTAAAATTTATTGTGTGTGGAATAGAATTAGTTCGATAACAGGACTTGGATCAAGAGCTTGAATTTTACTTTCTTTAACTGCCCCATGTTTAATTTGGTGTTATGACTTATGAGTAAAGATCCTACATCACATGTTCTTAGATGACCCTAAATGTTCACTTTTCTTATTCATAGGGATCTTCAACTGCAGAATGTGGAGGTCATTGTCGCAGATATTAGCACGTTTGACATGGAAGCATCCTATGACAGGATATTTTCCATTGAAATGTTTGAGGTATGCAATCCCTTCCTGGCCCCCATTGTAAGGCACTAAATTTATTGTTGATAGGGTTCAAGAATTCATTTTGTTCTTTGAAACAGCATATGAAGAACTACAAGGATCTTTTTAAGAAGATATCCAAGTGGATGAAACCAGATAGCCTTCTTTTTGTTCACCATTTCTGTCATAAAGCATTTGCTTACCACTTTGAGGTATCCCTTATTTGATCGAAGTTAAATGGCATTTAATTCACATTGCTAGTTCTTTTTCTTGTATGGAGCCTTTTTGTTATCAAGCATCTAGATAAGGTGTTAGAAAACTTTCTACTAACTGTTCTTATGCAGGATGCCAGTGATGATGACTGGATTACTAGATACTTCTTCACTGGAGGTACAATGCCTTCAGCAAATCTACTCCTTTATTTCCAGGTGAGCTCAATACATGCCCATTTGAAAATTTCTAATTTTCACTCTCATTTATTTTATCTTGCTACAGGAATTTGTCTCCAAATGTCTTTTGCTTTAATCATGCTGGAAGAAATTGCTGATCATTGTTATCATTGCATGTGCACACAATTTCCAATGTGATGAAAATCCCCTTTTTTTTTCTCACCAAACACAAGTATTGATGCTTTTAAGAGTCACCAACCATATGAACTCATATATGCCTCATTTCTTTCTGCTTTGGCAAAGCATTTATGCTTGTGGGTTTCACCAATCATATAAAAATTTATTGTCAAAAGAAAGCAAACCCTCAAAAACCAACTAGGGCAAGAAGGAAAACACACACACACACACACCAATGCATTAGCTACCTCAGCTTGTAATCTTGAAGAAAGCAACAATCTACCTTCTATGATGGTCCTTGCTGTTCTAAGCTGGTCATTCACTGGGACATAAAGAGACTATAATGCAATTTGATGAACCATGATGATTATAACTGCAAAGTTTTTGTGACTAAACCTCTTCCCACTTCCCAAGCAGGCTCTGAAAGTTATAATAGTGTTTAGTGACTGAATAATTAAATCAGAACCAAGAGGCAAACCAAAGTTCAGCATGAATATAACTTACAATTGCTTTCTTGATGACAATTATTGTGCAGGATGATGTTTCTGTAGTCGATCACTGGCTTGTGAATGGGAAGCACTATGCACAGACAAGGTAAGAGTGGCCGCACTGTAAACTTTATAGCAGCTCTATAAATTTATTGTTGCATTGAGGATGCTGTTTTAGAAGTTTGATTGTTCCTGGAAAATTCATAGAATGTAATTGCCTACCGAATGTCTGTAACTGTTCCATTCGAGTTGCTTGTGGTAAAATGATCTAGGGTTTACATTGGGGGAGTCAACTCTCAGATCTGAGAAAAGAGCTAAACCCTACACATTGTCTTGCAGCGAAGAGTGGCTTAAAAGAATGGACAAGAACTTAAGCTCCATAAAGCCAATAATGGAGTCCACTTATGGAAAGGATTCAGCAGTCAAGTGGACTGTGTATTGGAGAACATTCTTCATAGCAGTTGCAGAACTATTCGGGTACAACAATGGAGAAGAATGGATGGTTACACTATTCCTATTCAAGAAGAAATGAAGCCAAGTGGTTGGAAGGTAAAGAAATAAGGAGGAAGGAAAGAAGGTTCACGTTGAATGAGTGAGAGAGTATATGTGTGATTGTAATATTGGCAAAGCTAAATTATTGAAGAATTGTATTGCCCAATATGAATAGCTATTATATTCCTTTCCTCCTCCCCACTTTCCCTTGTTATGTTTCGAGTTTTTTAGGGCGGGAAAGGAATTATGCTATTTTTGAGTTGAGTTGAGCTGAGCATAAAATAAAATTCCTCATCATCAAGCTCAAGCCTGAGGTCCCTTTAACATTTTTACTCTCTCCCTTTGTCTCCTCTCAACGCATTCTCTCTGAATCTGATACAGCTACTACTAGGGTGGTTCAAAGTCAAAAACACATTCAATGTCAGCGCAGCTACATGACTGTCAAGTGGATTGAAGCGAATGGTCATATATATATATATATATATATATATATATATCCGTGCTTTATTTGCTCAAGTGTAAAGTTGAACCATATAAATATATAATGATTTATGAATACAATTTAAATTCGTCCAAAACTACCATTGAAGAAATATAATGATTCAAAGGTGTATCATAAACTTTTCCTCAAAGATGCCACACTTAAACAACGTAATGCGTTCAAAGTAAATTAAATTTATTTGTGATCAACTTGTTTAGAGAACTATAGAACTTGATACAATTTTAAATTCCTTTCGACTTTCCAAATGTTACTCCTTATTTGTGATTAGCAGAGACAAAGATGAAGGGATGAGGATGTAACTTTTTTTTTTTTTTTTTTAAGGTTATCATCACCACAAAATTTAGGCAAACATCTTTTATGAAATAACAATTTATGCAAGTATACTAAAAATGCTAGAGAGAGAGAGAGAGACGACACAGGATGTGCCTATGTCCACGAGAGCAGTTATGTTCTGTTAGGGTTTGTGCTCTAAAAGTCTTGTTTGTATTGACATTTTATAAATAAGTCATTAAATTTGAAAATTATTTTTATTATTTAGCACATGTTTTCATTCATGATATGAATGGTTGTTCACAAATATTGTATGTGATAATAGTGTATGGGGTATGACTCGTGCACAAAAGATTATAATTATAAGTTTCTTATGACTTGCATACATTATTCACAGTCTTGATAAATTTGGGTAATCTATCTGATAGGACTGTAATACCCTTGCTTATATGTGATAGGGTGATTTATCTTGATTATTGAAATGGTAATTTCAAGTAGGGTGTTACTACATATGATGTATTGAATGGGGTCGATTTGAGAACCAATCAAGAAATTACTATCATTTAGATTTGGATTCTTATAACTACTAAATTGCTAAATTGCAAAGGCTTTTAATCCTGAGATAATAGTGGATTTAAATCCAAAGTATTGGTTACTTTGATTTATCAATGAGTGAAATTTTTATTGGTCAATTCCTCTGTATTTTGGGTGACTAGTATGATGGAATTTGGAATCACATATTCTTGATATGGAATCCATAGTCTCATTATCAAACAAAGAATTAAATCTGAATATTTATCAAACAAATCAATTGCTTAATATCTTAGAAAATTTATGATGTAGTCTCTATCATTATTTTCTTGTTATTTTTAGTCCAATCAGACTCTATTTTTGGATTCAGTGATCTTCAAAACCTTAAGGTAGGCTCGTCTTTATGTTTCGGTTTCATCTAATAACTTATTTTATCATTAAGGGTATAATCATAATTTTTTCATTTCATATGTTGTATTTTTGGACACTCACTTTGCTAAATTGGACTCTACCGTTGAGTCTAAAGTGTCGAAAAATAATAGGGTAGACCACTCCGAACATTAAATTGGTTCTAGGTAGCACTAAGGGCATTACAATAATTACACATTTTATGTCTCTCATTTTTTGGAACCTCCTTTGATAAAATGAACCTCGTTATCGGGTTTGGAGTGTTGAAAACATTAGGATAGGCCCTCTTTGGCTTTAAATTTTTCTTAAATTGAGTCAAAATAAATTTATTTTATTATATATATATATATATATTGTCACATAAAATAACAACCACAAGTAGTTGCTTGTTGGATTGGGTTTTGGCTTTAAACCATACGGTCTTTAGTTCGAACCATGCTAGGTGCATGGTGGCCCTCCTTTTTTTTATATTAATATTCATAACCAGACAACTTTTAAATCGAAATCAGAATAGGGTATCTTTATTCCAATTAATCAATTTACCAAACTTGTTGCCAATCAGGCTTTACATAATTTTTAAACTAACTCTCAAAATGTCGTCACCTAAGGAATTATTGTGTGACTCGGCCTGAGTTAGACCAATTTGGTCAACTTGGCGAGTTGACTTGTTAGTCATCGTCCCTAGTCGCCTTTTCTGGCAACGACAATTGGAAAACTAAAATTTCAAATTTTAAAACTTTTTTTTTTTCTGGGTTCTTTTGGATCAAGCTTTCACCTTAAAACATCTAGAGCATCATTTATTAATGTTTAAGATCATTTGATCCATTAAACCGAGCGAAGAAACAGAATTTGTCAGAAACCGATTCTCTGATCACCTCACTACAATCTCATTTTTCTCTGTCATCTCTCAACCAAAATGGTTCACTTTTTAGCCTTTGAGTTCCATTTATAAGGGCTTCAAGCCTATAGTCATTATATCAAGTCATTCATTAGTTTTTGAAGGTTGCCCGATTATTTCCATAAACTATAACTAGAGTTTTGTATTCAGTTTCTTCACTATTTGATGTGGTTTTTCTTCCTATGTGTTCCTCTTTCAATCCTTTATAAGTCCCTAGGTTCAATAGAAGCTATAACTTAGGTTTTAATGTGGCCTATTTACATTATGTTGTCCATTAATGGCCCTTCTTGGACCTCGGTTTTCTATTGGATTTATTCCATTTTTCTTCATTTAAACTTCATATAATTGGTAAAGATGATTATTTGAACCATAAAATCTTAGATGCATGCCTGTTTATGTGATGATGGAATTTTCTCTCTCTAAGATCTTCCCTTTTTTCTCTCTAGTTTCTCCCAATCCTCTTCCTCTTCTGCTCCTCTTTATTTAGTGCATGTATGAAGAATTCCAAGTTGATTCTCACTATTTTTCTGTAACATCCTAACCTTATCACTAGGAAATTAAGGTCGCGTGGTGAACTTTAAGATAATTAGTGTACAATTACACTATGTCAATATTTAGACATTAACAATTCCTAAACTAAGATAAAATGATAAAAGTCACTACAAGGAAACAAAGCCTAAACTTGTGTTAATTAGTAAGCTAAAATAAGAAGAGGTAAATAATGCCAATTAAAAAAATTACAATAATAATAAAAAACTAGTATAAATGCATAAAAAGAAAGGAAGTGGGCTAAAACGGGCTTGCCAAGGCTTGAACCTTGGACCATCAAGAACCTTATCCAAAAAGCAAACCCACTAGGCTACTTTCACTTTTGTGCTATGATGGCCACAAGAAATATACAAAAAGTAAAGGTAAGTAGGGAAGTTTCATAAAGAGGTGAGGTGTTATCACCCTAGTGCACCACTACTTTAGCTAATCACAAGACATGCACCAAGACCCCTCATGATTCACATTTAGGCCATGAATACGAGTGGCCCCAAAACTCAGACAGGCGTGTAAGTTGAGTAGTGTGTTCGGTTAAAGAGAGAGAGAGAGAGAGAGAGGAAAAAAGAAGAAGAAGCATAATAAAGAAAAGAAGAGAGAAAGACAAGAAGGAAATAAGCTCAATACCTGCATGTATGGCAGTCTGATGGGAGAAATTGAGACCTAGAAGCCGAACCCAAGGAGATGAAGCAAATAAAAGAGCAACAGAGGAAGAGAAAGAAGTTGTTAGAGAGAGAAAAGAGAAATCTTTTAAAATTTTAGCACCAAAGAGGTAAGAGCTCATTTTGTAATTTATTTGAGTTCTTGTGTTTAGTTTTAGTGATTTAGGGTTGGAAATGAGGTCTGAAAGACCCCAGAATAGTGTACCATGCTTGAGCCACCATTAATGGAGGCTTAAAGCTCAGACATGAACAAAACTTAAACCAAGATGAAAATTTTGAATGAAGACCTAAACTAGACTAAAAATGGGTCACAAAACAAGAAGAACCAGACCATTTGGCTCAGAAATGGGCATTCTATAGAGAGTCACAAGTATTGGGTGATAGTCGACCGATTATGAAAACGAACGTATTCCATGGATTCTAAGGCATAGGCTTGTAGCCCTTTCAAAATTGAGATGAATGGGCGAAGAATGAACTGTTTTGCTCTACTATACAATGAGAAAAATAGTTACAATTAGTCACCAGAAAATAGATCGGGCAATTTCGACTGTCTCACCAGATTGTTTTGATCCAAAATGGTTCTAAAACATTCATAATAACTTGTAAATCAAGTTACAATCAAGAAATGACTTCAAAACCAAAAGGAAAATGAGTTTCAAACTTGAAAATCTCCAATTTTTGGCCACCATTGCTGGAGACGATGATCGGCGATTCGCCGGAGAAGATGAGCACCTAGGTCAGATTGGTCAACATTGACTTGGGTGCAATCAATAGGTCATTGGGTTGGGTTTTGTCACATCCCAAATTCCACCCTATGCAGATTAGGGATACTGACTGGCTAGTTAGACACTTCACTAATACACTAACTCTGTTTAACATTTCGGTGACATGTTTAACCAAAACCTTTTTACATTTTCAAGTAGATTGCATTCGGTCATATAAAGTTATATATGCAATGAAAATCTGAGTCTATAAACATTTTTGTTTGAATGCAATCACACTCGATAGAGCATAAGTAACATAACATCAGAGATACAATAATATAAGCCTAACAATATATTAAACATGAGTATCTAAACTAATACATCATCGGTGAATATTATTCACATTCTATTCATTCTCCAAGCTATTACATCAATCTACTATTTGTCACTTCAGGTTGCTATCTTCATGGTTGGGATACTAATCTTTTTTTTGGCTAAAGTCTCTGTCCATCTTAGCTTACTAACATATAGATCTGTAAATTTTTAGTCATTCCTGAAAATATATAGGATAAAACTCTGTGAGCTTATTAAAAAGCTCGTGAGTAACACTGGTCCCCTTTAATAACTTTCATATCTTTCATAGATAACATTTAAAAAGAAGTTGTACTGAAAGCTACTAGCATTTTTTTAAATATAAACATATAACTGAGTTGCAAGATATTTACTAAAATCATGCAATAGCTTTATGCCAAATAGTTTTGTAATATAAAACATCATCTTATAAATTCTGATACTGTAAGAGTAGTAATCTAAACAATACATGTTACATCTATAAGCTTGGTCCCGTAGGATTATCTGTTGTCACTGTGATGGCCATATTGTAATTTTGAGCTTATGGGTTACATAACCATCTGTAAAGACTTATGTAAAAGTCTACTAGCTTTTTACCCCCGGCAGGGTTTTGATACATTCTTGGCTTAACCCCTAATAGGGTTCTGGTACATACCCGACTTAACCTCCGGTAAGGTGTTCTTATGTCTGTAAGACATGTAACTTTTTTATTTAAACATACTTGCAAAACATTCTTTAAGCTATCCACACTATAAAACATTTAAAGAGATGCTACTTGAAAGCATGAAATTCAAACATTTATCATAGTATTATGAAAATAGTCATGTAATTAAAACATTTAACATAATAGTCTGAAATATGTTATAAGGTTGAAAGAACTACATATAGTGTCATAAAACTATAAGAAATTGCATTTCATGAAAATATCTCCACTTCAAGATTCAGGGTTACTCACTTGTGGTCCAGTGTTCACAGTTACTTGCTTACTCGTTTACTTGACTTGCTTTGGCATTCGTCTTATCTCTATGTCCTTGCTGGTGATCTTAAATCATAGATCAGAATATATTGGTGCTCTATCAATACATATCTCAGTTTAATTATTTTCTTACTTAATGTTCTTAATTTATTTTAGATATAGTCTTACTATTTAGAATTCCCTTATGGTCTTTAGTTAGGGTCCCAACACATGGTAGTTCATCGTGTGACTCGCTTTAGCCTTTAGGGCATTTTGGTCATTTGCCCTTTACATGTCTTATATTGTTTAGTACTTTAATTACCATAATAGACTTCATCTTTGAGCTCAGAGGATCTTTTAATCATAAAGTAGTTCCCTTTTTAGTTTCTGAGTTTATCTGGTTGTTTAATTAAGCCTCAAGGGTAGTTTGGTAATATTATTGTTCATAACCCATGTCTTAGGTACTCAATTATCTCAAACAGAGTTTATTTTCAGACTCAAAAGCTCCTATATACGTTGGTATAGGTCTTTCTTTACTTTTTATACTCTTTTGGTAGCTACATTAAGTCTTAGGGACATATTTGTATTTTTATAGGGCTTTCTTTACTTTTTATTTTTTATTTTTTATTAAGTCTTAAGGACATATGTATAAAGGAGGGAAAGTGAGAAAAACACATGCATGCAGCCTTGCTCCAGGATTTTTATGTGCAAGCAGCCCTACAACAACCCATAATAGCCCACAACCCAAGCCATTATTGTTGATATATATAAGCTTGCACAAACTCTAACCTCACACATAAAAATTGAGAGAGAGAGAGACAGAGAGAGAGAGAGAGAAAGAGAGAAAGAGAGAGAAGTTTATGTGAAATATGGCTGGATTGAACCTAGGACAGAGAGAGAATGAAGAGAGAAAGAAAATGTGAAATTCGGGTTATGCTTCAATTTAGGTTAGAATCCATTCCTTTCAATTCCTTTTGATTCCTTTATGTTTATGAAGTGTAAGTAAACTTATTAAGCTAAGAAAGAAGCCTTGAAATAATAGAATAAGCTCAAACCGCCATTAATGGACCTTAAAAGTTTGGTCTAAATCGATGGAAACCAAATCAGTTTTGAATGCTTGGAACTTGAACTAGATACTAAATGGTTTACAAAACTAAAAAAACTAGGAAAAGTAGCCCTAACACCAGTGATATAACACCATGAATAGTGATGGATTCAAAATTGAACTTGTCCAAATTAGCCTTAAAGCTTGAATCTTTGAACGATAAATGAAAGCCCTTGTCCTAAGGATCATAGTAGAACACACCGGACTTGAATTAGTGGAGAAATGAGCATGAATAAGGCAACTTACAGTAGCCATTATCGAAGTTCAACCGAGCTCTACCGCACAACAAGATGAAGCTTTAACTTCCATAAGCTAAATAGGATTGAAAATAGGAAAAATCAGTGACTTAAACAGCACGAAATAACGCTTGAAATTTTAGGTTTACAAAACAATAGTAACGTCTCAATAGAGACAATGATGAACATTTTTGGGTGATTGGGTTGGGTCAGTAACGGGTTTGGTCTAAACCCGCGAATAAACGAATATGAACCTTAGTGTAACGACGTCACTTAAACGCTGATAAGTTCCAAACTACGTCATTTTATAGTTAGGTTTTATTTTTTTAAAAACTGAACACAACTGTCTGGATACACGAATAATAAATTGACTAAGACGGAACATGGATAACATATCCTTGAATTAACGCCTTATCTGATGTTTGGTTGTCATCAGGGGCTTAACTAAAGATTTAAGAATTAGAAACTGACCCCAAATATTTTTAGAAATGTCCCTAAGGCCCAGACTAAAATTTTTAAAATTCAAAAATGCCCCTCTAAAATAATAAAATAGTATTTTTAGAAAATAACTTTATGAAATTGTAAAAGGACCCCCAACAGTTTAATTTAATTGTACTATGGCCCAATTAATGTAAGAACTAATTCAAAAATAGTCTTGTAAAATAGAAAAATGATTATTTTAAAATAGTAACTTATGAAAATTACACCTAAGCTTCTAGATTTTTGATAAATTACAAAAGTGCCCCTAAACTGTCCAAAATTACAATTTTCTCCCAAATTATGAAAAAATGACAATAATGTCCCTAGAAACTATATGTAGCATAATTAATGCTATATATGGCCAAATTAAGATCCACAAAAACCTAACTTAGGATTTCTCAACATTGTGGACTCAATGACAGAGTTTGATTTAACAAATGAATGTTCTAACGAAGATTGGTAGGCACATTTAATGCAACTTTACTACTTTAGTTAAGCATCCAAATGAATACAAAAATTACAAAACTTCGTACTTTAGCATTTTTTATTATTCTAAAGTTAGTGGTGGAGTCCATTTAACCAAATAAGACTCATAAAGTATAGTTCCTTAATAAATGCACCCTTAAAATAGTGTTTAGTAAGTATTAATCACCTTTATAGGACCTAAGAGGCTTAAGGAGCAGTCAAGAGAAGATAATTAGCTAAACAATAAAATAACAGTAAGGGCTAATTGAGTATCTGGGCACTTGAACATAGTCTTGCATGAAAGTGCAAAATTATGAAAATACCTCTAGTTATAAAGTAAGTCACTGGAAGGCTAATTAAGAACCATAAAAAACTAAATTTAGTTTCTTCGACACTCTAGACCTAATGGTGATATTCATTTGCAAAAAATAGAACATCGAAATAAACTAAAAAATGATAAACACGTCCCTAAGACTTAATGAAGCTACCAGAAAAGTATAAATAATAAAGAGAATCCCATACCAATGTTTATAGAGCCTTTGAGTCTGAAAATGAGCTTTGTTTAAAATAAGTGGGTACCTAAGACACGAGATAAGAATGATAAAATTACTAGATTGCCCTTAAAGTTTAATTAAGCAATCAGATGAACTTAAAAAGTAAAAGAGAGATCTACCTTATGATTAAAAGATCCTCTAGACTCGAAGAAGAAGTCTGTTAAGGTAAATGAAGTACCAAACAATATAAGACATATAAAGAAAAAAATGATCAAAATGCCCCTAAAGGCTAAAGTAAGTCACACGATGAACTAAGAAGTGTTAGAAACCCTAATTAGAGACCATAAGGGAATCCTAAAAAATAAGATTAAGTTTAGAAGAGACTAAGAGAATTAAGTAAGCATATTTAAGCTGAGATATATATATATATACTAATTTAGTATTAATGTATTCTGATCCATAATTTAGGATCACTAGAAGAGAAAATAAGACATGATGATTGTAGAGGCAACTCTAGTAAGCAAGTAATTGTGGACTTTGGACCGTAAGTGAGTAATCCTAAACCTTGAAAAGGAGATTATTTCCACTAAATACAGTTATTTATAGTTTTATGACATTTTCTAGACTATTATGCTAAGTGTTTTAACTACGTATCTTTATGAGCATTTCTTCGAATGTTTTATATGATATGGATAACTTAAAGAATTTTTTGAAAGAATGTATTAGGATGAAGTTTTACTTGCTTTTCAGACCTTGCTGGGGGATAAGAACAGGTAGATCATTAGCATGTCATTTATAGCGGGACTTCGCCAAGAGTCTAGAATCTGGAAGACATAGTAAGCCAAGAGCTCTAAATTACTTAAGAGTCACTATATAAAGACTCAAGGTCCCAAGGAACAAGCGCTATCAAGATGTTTGGCATGTATTACTTTTCACTCACTTTTATAGTTACATATTCTATGATATCATAATTTATCTTGCAAAACTAGACTGTTATAAACTCTTGCTCGATTTTATAACATATCTTGCAACTCCTAGTTATATGAATATGTTTTAAGAATGCCAATAGATTTTAGTAAAACTTTTTTTACTACTATCCATTCTTTCTTGATGGTTAGAGGAACCTTCGCAAGCCAGCACTGTTTTTCATTTTTTTCTTTTTAGTCAGTAATATTCTGTCAATCTTTTTTTTATTTGGATACTCTTCAATCTTTATATTCCATCCATTTTCCTATCTTGCAATTTGTTTGGTTCAGATTCACACTACTGATGTAAATGGTACAGCATGCATGTCATTCATTTTAACTAGAGAGAGAGACAAAAAAAAAAAAAAAAAAAGAGGATGGCTACCCCGTGTTTTCAGTAAAATGCTGGCCAGATCCACTTCATGATTCTGGATTATAAAACCTGTGTGGTGGAGGTGGAGGTATGTGCACTTGAAGGATATATATTCCATTTTACAGTGATTTTCTTTTTTTTTTTTATATATATATACATATATATATATATGTTGTAGAACATCAAGATATGTAAATTTGTAGGTGAGCACGAGCCCCTGAAGAAATTGCTGTTGGGAAATTAATAATAGGTGATTTTGATGTAATTGCAGGCCAGTAACAGTCTGAAGACTTTGAACCCATGCATAGAATGTGCATAACTATATAACTATAACTATAACTATATATTATCATCACTGAATAAACATACATATATTGTTGATTATACATAAGGCATCCTGTAATGAACTATATAGATATATGGTGCGCGCCTGTCCCAATTAATCGATCCAACTCTAGGTAGCGGCCGGTAATTGGACAGTAGTAGTAGTACAATCGATGATGAGAAGCTACAAAGTAGAAGGACCATGATGGTTGTGGATACCCTCGTAGGTTGTTATCACGTACCCTGGATCCTCTCTGTCTCTTTCAACTCTCTTCTTCACTGGGCATCCTTCCATTGCACACCTATAATAATTCCTGCATGTATACATATCTCAATCTCATCATTCATTTTTCCTCTTTATTTATCAAATCCAATTCATCCCATGCTCTTAATATTTCATTTCTTTTTACTGGGGTATAATATATATATACACATTGTTTTTGTTTTTTGGTAACCAAGAGAACTCTACATGTGCGAGCCAACTTGCATATTGGCATAGCTTGTCCTTTCGACTGGTTTGCCCAAAGGTTGAGTAAAGTTTTCATATAAATACTTGTAAAAAGTAGGATAACACTAATGGATATCATAAATGATGAATTCAACTTTTTGTAAGTATGTAGACATAATATTTCAAATTTAATTAAAAAAAATTAAAATCAGAACGCGTGACCGGTCAGAGTAGACACGAAACGACTAAAAGCCACACATAAAGGCCCATCAATATAGTTGGGCCTTGTTTCTGAGGCTAATCTTATGCTAGTATTGTATTGGCTTTCAACTGGAGAGAACTGCGCAAGTATAATAAAAGTCCTTACAATTGAAATTTTTAGTTGGGCCTTGGCCCACCAAGTTTTCATACTGCGAGTCTATTTATATCTTTTATATAATTGTATTGCTTGCTACAAAGAACCATAAAGGACATGTTGAAGGACAGAGACTTGAAAACTGCAGCTACCTTTGTGGTCAATATTCAAACATGTTTATCAGCCGATCCACCAATTAAGTTGGCATATTAAAGTGCATTACAAGTTTTTTACTTGTCTGATTGTGAGGAGCAAATGCTTTCCAAGCTTGTTGGTTGATTTTACTGAATATATTTTCCAGCTAAAAGAAAAACTAAGTTATTTATAGATATATATATAAATATATATATATATATATAGAGAGAGAGAGAGAAAGATGATACAGATGAAAGAATTTGTTTAAGAAGATATACAGTACCATTAATTACTCTTAAGATGTAATTAGTTGTTATATATTATAAATACCTTGGATTGGGACTGTTTTTCACCATCTTCTTGCCGTACTTTCTCCACTTGAACCCATCATCCAGTATTTCAATCTCTGATTTTGTTTTAAAAGCAATCTTTTCTCTTCCTTCCGTCTCTCGTTCACTCCCACCGCCCCCTAATGACACAGATCAAACAAACGCTTAATTAGTAAAAATAAGTACAAGGTGTGTCTATGCGTAATATATAATTACGCACTACGTTCGTGTGTATTTTTGTTGAGTTACATGCATGAAACACTAGCTTGTGACTACATATAATTCCATATACACAGGACGGGCCAAGTATAAGGCCAACGAAGCTATGATTTTAGGCCCCATTTACAAAAAAAATCTTAAATTTTATGTCTCTTTAGATTAATTTAGACTAGTGATACGCCCAGAATACATCCTCAAATGGGTGTTCGACACATGTCGAGGATATACCGTACGGTTTAAAGTACTACCCATACCGACGTTACCTAAGTACACCGATCTCAGCATAGCTGGAGCTCGACAAGCTCGTGGTCGTGCAGCTAAACCGACCTTATAATGGCGGGATAAAAGGTAACGTATAGAAGCCGAAGAACCAGGCAACACTGAAAAACATGAAGGCAGAGGAGTGGTTGAGGGCAATTATAATCACCGCCGTTAGGCGGCAGTGAACCCATACCTTGGAATCACCAACTCCTACCAATTCTGACAGGTAGTCGCACATAAATAGAAACTGATGAGGTGTGTAAAGGGGACTCTTTTTTTTTTTCTCTGGGATTGATGATTATTATCTTTGATCACTTAACTAACTAAACCATTGGAGTGGCTACCACCGGAGCCCTCCCCGGTGGCTTACTAATTCCGTCCTTTTTCAGGAAACCCGATCGAGAGAGAGCTAGCCTTAAGGGGGTCAAATAGCTGCAGCATCAACTAGAAATGTAAAATCAATAGAAGTCTAATTATAAAAAAGAAGTTTAAATTTTATGTCTTTTTACGTTAATTCAATCCAAATTAGAAGTGCAAAACCAATAAAAATCTAATTACGGAAAAAAATTCAAATTTTATATTTTTATAGATTAATCCAAATTAGAAGGGTAACCCTATAGAATTCTACATAACAAAAAATGTCTCAAATTTTATATATTTATTATAATTCAAACTAAAAGTTTAAGGTTAATAAAAATTTAATTTTTAAATTACGTTTTTATTAAAAAGTAATTCTTCCTATGTCTCAAAAAAAAAATTTCATTTATAATTACTGTTTCAGGGCTCAAATGTATTTAGCCGGCCTGCATATATATGTGTGTGTGTGTGTGTCTATATATATAAACTTAGAGTAGTATAAATTCATAATTCATAATTAATAGAGCAGGGAAGGTATACGATGAATATATATGAGTGATGACGTGCTTACTGTTATTAGTAATTGGTTGATGGTGGCTGGTACTTCCGGTGGCATCACCTGAGGCATAAAGTAGTGGATCCTGGGGATACCCAGAAACCAGAAATGCAGGATGATCTTCCTGATCATCTACCCAGTCATGATCGAAGAAGTCAAAGAAGCCAGCGGAAAGCTGATCGTCAAAGTTAGAGTGGTTGTGATGATCAGTAGTAGTACTCTGATCCGTCCCTGCTGCAGGCCTAGGTGAGTCCAGTGACCTGAAAGTAGAATCTAATATGTGGGAATTGGGATCCATAATTAAAGATGGATCATGAGGGCATGTTGTAGATATATGGATGATGGATCACCCAGAGTCACAGGCACTGGTTCTTTCGCAGGACGTGGGGAGAAGCTTCATAGCTAATGCTAAGTAATTGAATTGAATTTGATACTGTTGGGCCCAGCTGGTAAACAAGCAAAGCTAGACAGTGGGTGTGGGACATATCAAGGACGACTTGTGCGTAGACTTGATGTTTAAATTCTGCTTACGTCTTTTGCTTAGATCAACCAACCCCTACATAACGGAAAGGAATACGGAGTCATGGCAATCATTTCATTTTTGCTTAGTTTGACTACTCCATTCCCTTTTGCTAATTGCTATATATGCATTTAATAAATATATATATAATCTGGACTCTTTAATTTAATGGCTTATATATATATATGCAATCCAAACATTCAATGGCCGGCTTGAAAACTAAGTGTCCACTGTGGATGATCTTGTAATCCAATGGACTGAAAGCAAGCGATAATTTTCATCACACGAGTTTAATTTGAACCAGCTGCAGTTTTTCACAACCAAATGAGTTTACCTGATCAATGATAATAAGTGTTGTGTGCACAAGGCATAGAATATAATTCATTTAGAGAGAGAGAGAGAGAGAGAGAGAGAGAGAGAGAGGGAGGCCCTACTTACGACTGATGACTTGTATTCGCAAGTAAGACTAGGCATTGATCATATTACTATTATCATATGAAAGGAGTTGAGTCAGTCAATGAGTCCATTCACCGGTCAAAGTTCAATGTACGATTCTTAATGGCCTGGTATATCATCCTCCTCAGAACCCCCCGTCTCCTCCTTCTCAATGCATTGAGGAAGACCCAATAATAGGCATCTTAAAGACTGGGCGCGCGGGCGGGGTGAGGGACTTTTACTTCTTTTTTTCCCCCAAAAATTAGGTGCACCACCACCAAAAAAGAAACGTCTTTTAATAAATAAATAACTTCATTGTGTTAGCTTTAAAAAAAAAAAAAAAAAAAAAACCAATTCGACTACTTGGGACCATTCATTCTTTGCAAGTCTAAGGTTTCTGTCTGTTTCACACCTGTCCTCGTTGTATCTTTTTTCTTAATGCGAATTTCCTTTGTCCCTCTAACTTGTAGTTATTCTAATGTTTATAGCTAAAAATGTGTTGTCGTCAAATTTTGTCTAGGCCAGATTAGTAGTTGATAGATTTGTAAAACAAATAGTCGAAGATAGAAGAGGTCCGGTAACGAATTCTTTGATGATTAATTTAGTTGATGACCAAAAAAGTATGTATTTTCTTAAGATAAAAGGCTCTCGTTTTGAATATACATTGCTCGTCTTTTATAAGAGAAAGATTCTCATTTTAGAAAGATTAAGTGATTGATCTTCGAAATTGCGAGACTTCGAAATAAAGATATTTTTGGGATCTGTTTATGATAATCTTTGGTGGAATTCAATTAAGACTTAGATCTTTTGATCTTTATGTGACGACCTCATCCTTAAAGGGTTATGGTTATTATTAGAGGTCATTTCTTATTTTATATCATGCTCTTTATTATTTTGGGGCATATTAATCTCTTTGAGCTTCAAAATATGAGCTTCTAATGAAGCCACGTTGGTCACCATAGTTCACTGTGAACCCAAATTAAACCTTCTCAACTGATACCAATACTGCTTAAGCAAGAGAAAGTTTGGAACTAACTTTTGTGACCCTTTTGCTCCACAAATTAAGTGGACTGGAATCCTCTCAAAAAACTAGGATATACAAAATATATAAATGACCAACATTATAGTAATTATAAACTAGATTCACATTTGTTTTTGCCCTATCAGTCACATGATCAACCTTTTATGCATGACTTTTGAACCCATACACACCAAGACTGAAGGATGGGCCAAATATAGCAGGAAACCTCGTGTATAGAAAACAGGTCACCACTTCTACCCGCATTTTAGACCAATAACTCTCATTTTAGAACATAAAACCCAATCTTTGAAATTGAAATTATTGTGAAGGAGTGTAACGGTAAAATATTTAGACCATTAAAGTTTAAAAAAAAATTAGGATAATTACTCTGGCTTTCCTTGTGATATTTGACAATTATAAATACTTCTCCTGTTATTCGTGATATTAAACTGACATCCACTGTCAGAATTTTCAAGAGACAGATGTTAACACAAAGCATGAATTTATTATTTTATCCTTAAGAATAATTGCACTGATCTCTCTTCTGATATTTGTTAATTACAAGGACCTCTCGTATAATATATGAAAAGATAAGAGAGATTTGTGTAATATATAAGGGTATTTTAATTCTAAAAAAAAAAAAGATTGAAACCTAATATTGTTAATGATGGATTTTGTATGGAGGAGAACATGTATAGTGTCAATATAATAGAGAAGATGTTAAGATAATTTCAAAAACACAAGAAAAGTCCCGGAGAAGTTAATTATATCAAAAAAAATAATTTTATAAACCATAGCAATAGTGAGTAATGTGATGTTCGTATTTATACTGCATTTCAATTCTTGTGGTTGTCTTTGAATTGCCGTTTGGGCATTTGGGAGCCCAAACTAGACTTTTAGTTGAATGGGTGTTTGG
This sequence comes from Nyssa sinensis, assembly GCA_008638375.1. Taxonomy (NCBI): domain Eukaryota; kingdom Viridiplantae; phylum Streptophyta; class Magnoliopsida; order Cornales; family Nyssaceae; genus Nyssa; species Nyssa sinensis. Next base: position 1,117,570 of record CM018032.1, on the reverse strand, counting down.
GCCAAGCATTTAGGCCATGCTTCTAGAACAGATTAGATGTAACACCCCAACTAAAATAAATAGGACTAATTCCATAAATGCCTAAAGAGGGTTAAATAATAATACCGAGAAAAGCCGAACCAATGAATGTAATACCAAAATAAATCCGAACTGTTAGGATTCTATCTTACGATATCAAATAAAATGAACAGTCTTAAAAATATAGACGATGCCCAGGCAATACCTAAGTAAACCTCGAGCGAGCGTCGAAGTACGTGTATGTGTATGTATACGTATATGTATACAAGTATGGGTGTGTATACATAAATGTATATGTAATATAAAATTATATATATATATATAACCATGTATAGATATATAGATATACATATATAAATTATTAAATATATATATATATATGAAATATTAAATAAATGTATATATATATATATAACCATGTGGGTATATAAAGTATAATATATATATATATATGTACATTGTTATATAATATATATATATATGTATATATATCACCTACAAAGAAAATTAAGGCAAAACATAATGAGGGTAGGGGGTTACAAATTCAGAAATTGAACAGAAAATGAAAAGTCAAAGGAAGAGGAGAGGAAAGAAAAGAAAGAGGAAGGAAGAGAAAAAATGAGAGAGAGAGAGAGAGAGGGGCGGCCATATTTGTATGTAAATATATACATGCACCTAGTATGTGTTTTGGGAGAGAAATAGAAAAGTTGAAAAGTCTTTTGGAGATTCAGAAAGGATAAACAGAAGAGGAAGGAGGAAAAACAAGAAGGAAAAAATGTATGAAATTCCCTATATTTTTCAAGTTTCAATTTTTGGGTTTTTGAAAAAGTAGCATCAAGCTTAGAACAATTTGCATGATGTTAATTTATGAAGAAAATAGAACACGTAGGAAGAAACCGTGAGTGAAATGGTGAAGAAACGAGGGAGAAATAGGAAATTATCGGAAAGATGTGATTTTGGAAAAATGGGTTTTTATTGAGTTTTAATAGCTTAAAATGCCATCAAATGGTCTTAAATCATGTTTAGGGATATTTAGAATTGAAAACAAACCTTAAAACCATGGAAAAATGAAAAAAAAAAAAATACAAGAAAGTGCAGTCCGGTCACTGGTGCCGGAAAAGGTGACCAGAACTGCCACTGGAGGTTGCTGAAAAAATGGGAAAAAAGAAGAAGGGGTATAGACCTCAGGTCGGGTCGGGACCCGCTCAGGTGCACCCATAGGCATCCAATTCTACATCGTTTGGGCCTGTTTGAATTTCTAATAGTTCCTGTTTTAAAAAGGGGGTAGTGATACAGCCAAGGGGTTTTGAACCCTAGTGTTTGTGGGAGTGAGGCCCTTATGGCAAGGAAGTCTACCACCGTGCCACTAAGGCACGTGTGGTTAAATATGAGAATAATATATATATATATATATATATATTAGTATTAATTAATTAAATTAATTAATTTAGTTAATTGTTAAATTAATTTTTGATGTCCAAATTTGTCAAGTGAGTAGCGTAAATTTATTATCTTGGCCTTCTAGACCCAATGATGCTGTCCGTTTCAGAAGATGGTGTTCCAAAAAACAAAATACCCATAGAAATGCCAAATAATCAAAATGCCCCTAAGTCTAGTGTGAGTCAAATAGACTCCAATCAAAATAAATGAATAGTGAATCTTTATTATTTCAAGCATTCCAGACTCAACGGTGAAGTCCAATTTGTGAAAAAGGCCCCGAGGAATAAAGACACGTAAAAGTGCAAAATGACCATTTTGCCCGTTTTAGTATAGAAGTCCCAATTGAAAACCATGAAAGCCTAAACTGATTTTCTTTGACGTTCTGGACTCAATAGGAGAGTCTAAATCAGTAAAAGAGATACTTATAGTAATGAAGTATAAAATTTGATGAATTACATTAGAATTGAGATATGTTTACTGATTTACAGGCAAGTCAAAGGGAAATGAGAAAATTATGGAATATTGAGGTAGATCACAAAAGGTAAGTAAACCCCAATCTCTTACATGTGGTCTTCCATGCCACGTTCATCCTATTGCTGCCAATTTTGTACTCTTGTACGTACCATATATTTATTGTTTCCACAATGTGATATTGTTCTATCTTGTGGATGTTTATTGACTGCTATATCATTGATTGTTATCGTGTACTATGCCTTGAAAGGCTTACTGTTATGTTTTACTAAATGAATGATATTCCATTTTCATACACTTCTTATAGAATCACGAATAATTATGATTTATTATGAATGCCGGATTTGTGCTCAGTCACAATATCCATCCGATACTTTTTGAGTTGATAGGACCTATTGGTCGAGTCCGTGAACGTACATATGATAATGATGGCGTTTTTATGCATTGAGTTATGATGACATTTTATATGCACTGAGGTTAAGGGGGTTATGTCGGGCCCCAAAAGATGGAGGGTCTGCCAAGACCTGAACAGAGTAAATGCATCATTTATAGTTGATTGACATGTTTACGTTATTAGATTCATAGGATGTTGTCATTCCCTATGAATAACCTTATGTTAAGAGTTCATTCGTTGATTGTAATTTATTGTTACCGATTTATTGTGGCAGTACTTTAGGGTTGACTGATTTCTATTGAGATTTTCTATGTTCATGTTATATTCATTACTCATGATTGATTATTGTGACCTCTACTATTTATTGGCTATTGTGGCATTTTATCCTTATTGGCTATCACAACATCTTATCCCATGATTGGCTATCATGTTCACATTAATGAATTCATGTTCTTTCTATGTTAACCCTAACCCGTGTCGGAGATGGAAATTTACCTGTTGAGTCTCATTAGCTTACCCCGACTTACTTATTTTTCAGGTAGAGATGTTACAAGGCCGTAGTAGGAGTCCAAGAGCATAGAGGGACAGTTGAGGAATATGTCAGTTGTGATTTAATACTCCTATGTATTCACCACTTAAGGGTGATGTTACGTTAGATTCTATTTTGGTTTCTATTTTGACATTAAGGAACCATATTATGTATTTAAGACTTCCACTGATTTACTATTTAAGTTTTATGTTATACATTATTGTCATTGATACAAAGAAAGAAAAAGTAGAGACGGCCATAGGGTCGGCCCCGCGATACGAGATCCGCATAGGGTAGGTTTCGGGTCGTGACAGCTTGGTATTAAAGCAGAGTCTCAGGTTCTAATGAGTCATGGGAGACAGGATTAGAGAACTAGAACTGTTAAAGTCTAAGAGTCAGTCGATAAATAACACTGACATTACTAAGTTAGACTTTTATGAGGGCACTAACTGTTATTTTACGTATACATTGACTGATTATCTTTTACATAAAATGTTAACACTAGGAATACGCCGATAGCCAGAAATCAATTGGCTGAGATGGATCGGATAGATCAAATGGAACAAAATAAAACACCTTATGAAAAGAGTCATCAAGGTTTTACCCAGAATCAAGCCCCAACGGTTGACCACTTACAATGAAGTAGTGGCACCAGCAAAGACCATAAAACAAGGCAGGAAGGAATTTGCCAAAAAGGGTCTATTATGACGATAAAGGCATAATTAAATGTCCTAACTGCTTAAAAGTCCACCAAGGATAATGTCTCAAAAACACCACCAGGAGATGATCAAGCTACTGTACTAGTAGTCGTAGGTATTTTTTCAGTTGTTTACAATCTGCCCACATACTATTTAAATATTGGCTCTACGTATTGTTTCCACATTTTTACTGCTAAGTTGAACTTAGGAACAGAACCCCTAGGTTACATGTTAACTATTTCAATACCATCGAGAGATTTATTATTAATGAATACTATATATCGGGGGAAAGGACTATATGTTATGATGGAAATTGGTAATTCTTGAACAATTGAGATGATTAAATAAATAGTGACCTTTAGGGAATAGTTGTATGTTTAAAGATAAACGATGAGGATTCTCAAGGAATGACAATGAAAATACTAGAAGAGATTTCGATAAATGTTATAGATAAATAAACGAAGCTTGAATGAGAGATTGTATGAAGGAAACTTAATGAATAACTACAGGAGGAGTTGATACTCTAAATAAATTAATGATGTACCAGAAATATGAAAATTCTTGAGTAAGTCATAAGTAAACCCTGATAGAGTAAAAATGAATAGAGTCTTGAAGACAATTACTAAATGAGCGAGATTGTCAGAATTGACCTTATGAAATGTGGTGATTTTGAAAAGAGACTGACACGTGATGAATAAATATTTGGAAGAAATTCAATGAATCTTGTGAACTAAGATGATGTGTGACCCGATTTTAGTCAATACTCTATCAAGTTAGATGAAGGTAAATGATAAATGATTCTGAATAACTGGTAGAGATCAATGTGATCTAAATGATCGTAAAGACTGAACTAGTAGTAAATCATTTAGAGAAACCATGAAAATGAGATGATATATGATTTTTGAGGTACTACGAGAAAATCATCATTCATGAATGATATACATAGAGCATATGAGGTACGGATCATAAGTACACGGTTATTAACCGATTAGATACCCTTAAAAAAACCAAGAATTCGATGATTTAAATAGTTAAATGATCGGTGACTTTTGGAGGACGATAGCTTGTTTAAATACTAAGGTTAATAGTCTTTGGGAAAGACTATGCTATGACTGACTTTAATGTTTCTTTGTCGATTGAGATGATTAAATGAATAGTGACTTTTGGGAGAAAGTAGTATGCTTAAGGGCAAAGGTTAAGGATTCTTGGGAAGAATCGTACCAGTGTCGAGGTTGATGACTCTTAAGTAATTAAACTATGAATTGATCAATGAATTGGAGGAAACTATCATTTGAACAACGACAACGGTTAATGCTCTTTTAGAAGATATAAGGTGACATATAATTGGGATTGGGAAATCTCGAAAAGTCGATGGATTTAACAACAAATATATATAAGAGATGGTCTAAGGAAGACTTAATGAATAGTAACGTGAGGAGTTTTGAGACTCTAGATGGATTAATGACATATAAAAAAGATGAGGATTCTTGAGTGAGTCATATAAGGTAAAGACAAATGGATCATTGGAGACAAATACTGATTGAATGAGACTATCAAGTGAACATTATGAAATGAGATGGTTCTCAAAAGGAGATTGACACGTGATGACTGATCATTTGGAAAAATTCAATGGATCTTGTTAATCTAGGTCAATATGACCCAATTATGGGTGGTACTTTATTGAGTTAGCTAAATCTATTTCAAAAGATAAATGATTGATGACTTCGAATGACTTTTGAGGATTAACATAATCTGACAATTAAAGAGACGAAAATTGTGGCACAATGTCTAGAAAAATTGGTGAGGACAACGACTGTGCTAAAGTGATACATAATTCTTTGAGATACTACGAGAACAATTAAGATTGAGGTAGAAAGTAAGAATAACTAAACCTGTGAAACTAAGGAAGTAGAGAATTTCCATGGTGGGAAAAACTTGACGTAATCTTGATAAACTTTGAATGTCAAATGTAACGATAAAATGATAGGATGGCTAATTGATGTGAACAATCCTGAAATATGATATAAAGTCACAGAATGTACAAGGAACTCCCTATACAGTTGAATAAGTTCTTGAAAAAACAAATTTTTAAAAGTTGGATAACGATTGGGGAGAAAAATGTAACATATGATCGAATATGCTGACGAGCATAAGAAATAAGACATTTGAACAACCTTTCTGAGTAAAGGTAAGTGAAACCAAAATAATGGTTATAAATTAAAAAGTCATAAGACTTTGAGATTTAAACTGATCAAATAATGTGGAAGGTTCAAGGTAAACTAAATATGATAACACAGTTAAGAACACTTTCGAAGTAGAGTGTCATATGAAGAATTAGTGACTGGGGTAAAAGACTACCCTAAAATTTTTTAATAAATCTATCAAGACCTAAAGAAGAAATTGAACTAAGTATACATACTATACTTTAGTCCATGAAGGAATGGGAAATCTGTGAAAAGTTCAATTGTAAAAAGCCTTCGTACCAGTCCATAATATAAAAAAAAAAAAAAAAAAACACAAAAAAAGAAAAAGAAAAAGAAAAAGAAAGGAGGAACTGATTTCCTCAACATGCACATGACTTTGAAAACAAAGGCAGGTATGCCAATGATCAGTACAAAAATATAATGAAATAATACAAAATGAAATGAAAAGAGGATTGATAAATCTTCAAGGAATGGACACATGATTGAGAAATCACAAATGAAAATTTTGAATAAATCTGAGGTCGCCCACGCATGGGATAAATATTGTAATGCAAAGAAAATACGAGTAAACCGTCCTGGCACGAACCAAAGATGTTAATGAAAACAAAAAGGACTATGACGCTGAAAATGCTAAAGGAAAACACGATAATTGTCATAGATAGATAAAGTCCAATAGACAAAAAGAAACTTAAATGGGTGACATTGCAAATCTCACAATGAAACGCATGTAGTAAATCCGAGGCGGAACTTGCGACAAAAAAAATGGGAGGATAAATTGGAAAGACAGTTGTGTATAAGCTTCAGACAGATGAAAATCCAAACCTTTTCTTCCAAATTATTATCCTAAGCCTTCATATGAATTCAAGTGGAATAATGTGAATCCATCAAGAACTCTGTCCTTAGTAAAACTTAAAGTACTTGAATGAGAAGCCCAAAACACTCTAAACGATATAAGTGGTGTAGTCTAGTTACACCCTTGACTTCCTATGACCACTACCAAAGAAACGGATAGAAAAGAAAAGATCAAGGTACTAGATACCTTTACCTGGCACATGATGTACCATACGATGCCAACGGAAGTTGAGAGACCATGAACAGTAAGGTAATCACGAGCCAGTACCAAATGAGATGAATATAACGACTAGACATGAAATTAGTCAAGATAATAGTAACAAGGAAAAGTAGTCAAGTAATTGAAAAGATGACTCAGGGTGAGTAATGAAAGTAATAGACCCCTAGCCATAGATCTAAGAATTAAAGAAATACGCATGGGATTGTTAATACTGAAATTTGGAGACAATGAGTTAAAAGTCCTGAGGAAGTTAAAAGGTCAAACCCTTGACTTTCAAAATTCACTATTGAATTAAAACAAAGAGGAATACAAAAGAACTATGAATACTGTATAAAGAAATCTTCTCGCTTGAGAATGTAGTATTTGAATGCTAGAGATAAGTCCAAGAGACAGAAAAAAAAAAAAGAAAAAAAAAAGGGAACTATAATGATAAAATTGGCATGAGGAGATAATAGAGTTTCTTAGATTATGAATATTCGAGTTTTGGGGATAAAACTCAATTTAAGGGGGGTAAAATGTAACACCCCGACCCAAATAAATAGGACTAATTCCATAAATTCCTAAAGAGGGTTAAATAATAATACCGAGACAGGCTGAGCCAATGAATGTAATACCAAGATAAACCTGAACTGTTAGGATTCTATGTTACGATATCAAATGAAATGAACGATCTTAAAAATACAAACAATGCCCAGACAACACCCGAGTAAGCCACGAGTGAGCGTCGAAATACTTGTACGTATATATATATATATGTATATGGACACAAGTATGGGTGTGTATACATAAATGTATATGTAATATAGAATTATATATATAACCATGTATATATATATATATATGAAATATTAAATAAATGTATATATATATATATAACCATATGGGTATATAAAGTGTAATATATATATGCCATATATATATATATATATATATATATAACCTACAAAGAAAATTATGGCAAAACATAATGAGGGGAGGGGGTTACAAATTCAGAAATTGAACAGAAAAGGAAAAGTCAAAGGAAGAGGAGAGGAAAGAAAAGAAAGAGGAAGGAAGAGAAAAGAGGAGAGAGAGAGAGAGATGGGGGCGGCCATATTTGTATGTAAATATATACATGCACCTAGCATGTGTTTTGGGAGAGAAATAGAGAAGTTGAAAAGTCTTTTGGAGATTCAAAAAGGAGAAATAGAAGAGGAAAGAGGAAAAATAGCAAGGGAAAAAGGTATAAAATTCCCTAAATTTTTCAAGTTTCAATTTCTAAGTTTTTGAAAAAGTTGCATTAAGCTTAGAAAAATTTGCATGATGTTAATCTATGAAGAAAATGGAACACGTAGGAAGAAATCGTGAGTGAAATGGTGAAGAAACGACGGAGAAATAGGGAATTATCATAAATATGTGATTTTAGAAAAATGGGTTTTTATTGAGTTTTAATAGCTTAAAATGCCATCAAATGGTCTTAAATCATGTTTAGGGATATTTAGAATTAAAAACAGACCTTAAAACCATGGAAAAATGAAAAACAAATATAGGAAAGTGCAATCCGGTCATTGGCGTCGGAGAAGGTGACCGGAACTGCCACCGGAGACAGCTGAAAAAATGGGGAAAAAGAAGAAGGGGTCCAGGCCTCGGGTCGGGTCGGGACCCGCCCAGGCGTACCCATAGGCATCCAATGCTACGTCGTTTGGCCTGTTTGAATTTCTAATAGTTCTTGTTTTAAAAAGGGGGCAGTGATGCAGCCAAGGGGTTTCGAACCCTAGTGCTTGTGGGCGTAAGGCCCTTATGGAAAGGAAGTCTACCACCATGCCACTAAGGCACGTGTGGTTAAATATAAGAATAATATAATATATATATATATATTATAGTATTAATTAATTAAATTAATTAATTTAGTTAATTGTTAAATTAATTTTTGATGTCCAAATTAGTCAAGTGAATAATGTAAATTTATTATCTTGGACCTTTTGGACCCAATGGTGTGGTCCGTTTCACAAGATAGAGTCTCGAAAAATAAAATACCCATAGAAATGCCAAATGACCAAATGCCCCTAAGTTTAGTGTAAGTCCAAAGGACTCTGATCAAAATATATGAATAGTGAATCTTTATTATTTCAAGCATTCCAGACTCAACGGTGAAGTCCAATTTGTGAAAAAATGCCCCAAGGAATAAATATACGTAAAAGTGTAAAATAATCATTTTGCCTTTTTCAGTACAGAAGTCCAAATTGGAAACCATGAAAGCCTAAACTGACTTTTTTCGATGTGTCATACTTAATAGGAGAGTCTAAATCAGTAAAAGAGATACTTATAGTAACAAAGTATAAAATTTGACAAATCACATTAGAACTGAGATATATTTACTTATTTATAGGCAAGTCAAAGGGAAATGAGAAAATTACGGAATACTGAGGTATATCACATGGATAAAAGGTAAGTAAACCCCAATCTCTTACATGTAGTCTTCCAAGCCACGTTCATCCTATTACTGCCAATTTTGTACTATTGTACGTACCACATATTTATTGTTTCCACAATGTGATATTGTTTTATCTTGTGGATGTTTATTGATTGCTATAACATTGATTATTATTGTGTACTATGCCTTGAAAGGCCTACTGTTATGTTTTACTACATGAATGATATTCCATTTTCATACACTTCTTATAGAATCACAAATAATCATGATTTATTATGAATGCCGAATTTGTGCTCAGTCACAATATCTATCCGATGCTTTCTAAATTGACAGGGCCTACTGGTCGAGTCCGTGAAGGGACATATGGCAATGATGGCATTTTTACGCATTGAGTTATGATGACATTTTATATGCACTGAGGTTAAGGGGGGTATGCCAGGCTCTAAAAGACCGAGGGTCTGCCAGGACCTGAATAGAGTAAATGCATCATTTATAGTTTATTATGTCACACCCTGAATTCCCGCGAACCCGGGATGCGAGTAACGAAACTAAAAGGAAATAAAATAAAGGTAGAGAAAAATCTAACGGGTTCAACTTAGCTTACATTCATTTCTGTCAAAATACATATAACATTTCATCTTGGGCTTAAGACCGTACATCATAAAATACGCCCCGAGGGCCAAATATACTTCTAGGTTCATGTCTCCTCCACTCTGTAAGACTTCCTTAAGTCTCAAGTACTGGGAGCGTCATCTGAAATGTTGTCCCACGAATGGGTCAGCTCAACTGCTGGTACAATATAATGCTAATGCAAGAAACAAAATTAAGGGCGTGGCATGTGCGAGTGTACAGTTATATTTACATGTCATTCAATGTCGTCCATAAAATGTACTAGCAAGAATCTACATGACATCCAACTCATTAACATAATCTAAGGCGTGGCATGTGCAAGTGTACTGTTATATCTATATGCACAATTATAACCTACATGCCATCCAATTCATCCATACAATGCATTAACAAGATTTATCACACATTCATGAATTTATTAATACAATGCAATAAAAATATGCGTGACACACCCATGCAAACTCCATGTCACACCCATGACTCACTTTACGGTCCTTCCCCAACGACCTGAGTAACTAAGTATGTCTCACTTTACGGACCTTCCCCGACGGCCTGAGTAACCAGTATGTCTCACTTTACGGACCTTCCCCGATGGCCTGAGTAACCAGTATGCACAACACCAAATGCTCAACTCACACCATATTCCAAGGAATTACACTATGCCAATATGCTCTGATTCCACCATGCCATAATGCAATCTCAATTAGGCATCTTATCCACATATGAAGCATGCTTTAAACAATGTATTATACAATAACAGTCCAATCACAAAATCCCTCCATCAAGGGTACATGCATACACAGTTCACTTAAACACATGCCTTAAGTTACACATCTCATAATCTCAACAATTCTCGAAAATATAATTCACACATTATGCTAACTTATGCGATATACACAGTCACGATCCACATTCTTCACCAACTTTCAAAAAGATAATAGGAAACACATAAGCATTTAAGCAATCAAGCAGATATGCGAATCATCAAGTCAACACGGCAGTTATTCCTAGACTTAATTCTATTTCTTACTTAGCACAATATATCGTACCTGATGAGTTGGTCTCAACCCTATGAAATCGTGCCCGATGTGTAGCTGAACTAAATGATGAGAATGTCGGAGGTCAGACAGTTCTCTCCTGTGCAGTCAAAGTCCCTAAAATCATAAAATATAACTCAGTCTACTGCTATTTAAATTATGCTATTCATCAAATTTTATGTCTTTATTTTATAAGTTTCCATTTTGTTAAAATAGACTCTACTATTGAGTCCGGAATGCCGAACGAATGCGGTTTAGGCTTTCGCGGAATTAAATTTGGACGTTTGTACTTAAAAGGGCAAAAAGGTCATTTGCACTTCATGGTTTTCTAATTCTCAAGGCATCTTCTCGCAAATTGGACTCCACGATTGAGTTTGGAATGCTCGAAATAATAAAATTTCACAATTCTTTTGTTTTGATCGGGGTTTGTCTGACTGCTCTATGATATAGGGGTATTTTGGGTTATTTTAGTGCGCCTACGTGTCTTTTAAATTTTTGGGGTCCCGTCTCGTGAAACGGACCTCATCGTTGGACTCAGAAGGCCCAAGATAGTTAAAATACACTAATGACTTGTCCCATTCGAATATCGGGTTATTTCGACACATTTAATTTAATTAATTAAATTATTTAATTTAAATATTATTTTATTACCTGGGTCAATTCACAATTGACCATAATTTCTAGGCACAATTTCTAATTTCACAAAGTTCTATTTTAATTTAAAATAACTGACAATAATTAAATCTAACCTTTGTCTGGCAATTAGCGCTTAATCATATATCGGGTTGAAAGTTGTGCTGCGATAACAAGAGCTCGATCCAAAGTTCAAACACTATGATGCCCCTTTTTCTGAATCATCTAGATGAATACCACCAGGAAAACCTTGAATCTTCCCCCAAAATCAATCCTCCAACCTCAAATGTTGCTCAGGACAATTTCTGAGTCATCTTTACTGCCTATAGCAGTTGTAGTTAAGGCTAAAACTACTGCTGCTCATAAACTTCTAATTTCTCTTCTTGCAGCAACTGCCTTAACAAAAACCTTCCTCTCATCTTTACTGTCAACCCAAATGATTTCCGAAACTCCTAACACCAGCCTCTTATTTTCCTTCTCCCCTCAAATCTCAAAATCTGTCAACACGCCCAATCTGCTCCAAAATGAAACGGCTCTTTCCTGATGCTTCAATAGCATCCAAACCGACCCCTAATTCAACCCAACCGACACTTCACAACATCCTGAAAGTTCCAACTACTACACAGTCTCACAAGCTTATACATATATGTATATTTACTCTATTGCACCGTTGCTGCCCTCATATATATATATATATTATAATGTATCACCTGCAGCGCCTCTCACAACCATAAAAATAAATATACATATAAGCTTACGTTGATGCATGCTACTTCTTCCCACCTTCTTTTTCGGCTGCTCTCTCTGCTCCACCGCCCCTCTTTACTTCCACTTTCTCTTCCCAACAGCTACGGTTGTAGCCTCACACATATACACATGCACTGCACCACACAAACACATATACCTAAGCACCTACACATGTACTGCACCGTCCACTTACGGCCCACTTTACTGACCTTTCATTTCTCTTTCAGCTTTTTCTCTTTCTTTTCTTTATCCTGTTGATCACTTGAGATATATGATATACATATTATATAATAATGCATAAGGCACACACACTCACTTTCAACTTGCCGACAATACCTTTTCCTCTTTTCTTTCTTTTTTTTTTTTTGTTTCATTTCTTGTTTCTTTATTCTACTTTAAACACACATCATATATACACTTGAGATCATCTTCTTCTTCTTTTTTTTTTTTTTTTAAGATATATAAAATATAATATATAAGGTACACACTACACGTTGCATACTCAAATATCAGCCCACCCTTTTTGACTTCCATTTCTTTCTTTTTCTTTTGTTTTCTTTCTTGTTTCTTGTTTGCTGCTTAGGATATCATATATTTTATATTATAATACATTACAACCACACACCACACACATTCCACACGGCACACCTGTTCCACCCCTTTTCCTTCTTTTTTTTGGCTTCTTCAAGAAGCTTTTCCAATTTCTCCATATATATATATATACATATCTCAATTTTAGTTTATTTTATTTTTTTTTGTCACATTATTTCATCATTATCACTATCACATTATTATTATTATTATTATTATTTATTTATTTATTTTTTCATATGCTTTCCACTTTTAAAATCTTATTACTTTTATCATTTAATTATTTTTTCCAAATTTATAATATGATCATTCACACGCACTCTTTCTTATAATTCTCGGGCTTTCAGTACGACAGGCCTCGGATATTCGAAACTGTCTATTATTAAATTGGACATCAAACTTTATTCAGAAAATAAATTAGTGTTTGATTCGAAGTTACATGCTATGGCCTCGCTCTACCCTAGTCGGTTACAGTCTAACTCAAGTCAGGTTATTACAACCCTACTAAAAAAAAAAAAAATTTATCCTCAATTTTCAGGTCTCTACAGATTAACATGTTTACGTTTTTGGATTCATAGGATGTTGTCATTCCCTAGGAATAATCTTATGTTGAGAGTTCATTCGTGGATTGTAATTGATTGTTACCAGTTTATTGTGGCAGTACTTTAGGGTTGACTGATTTGTATTGAGATTTTCTGTGTTCATCTTATATCCATTACTCATGATTGATTATTGTGACCTCTACTATTCATTAGCCATTGTGGCATTTTATCCTTATTGGCTATCACAATATCTTATTCCATGATTGGCTATCATGTTCACATTTATGAATTCATATTCTTTCTATGTTAACCCTAACCCGTGTCGGAAATGAAAATTTACTTACTGAGCTTTGTTAGCTCACCCCGACTTACTTATTTTTCAAGTAAGGATGTTGCAAGACTGCATTAGGATTCCAAGAGCATAGGGGGACAGTTGAGGAATATGTTAGTTGTGATGTAGTTCTCCCATATATTCACTACCTAAGCGTGATGTTACGTTAGTTTCTGTTTTGGTTTCTGTTTTGACATTAAGGAACCATATTATGTATTTAAAACTTCCACTAATTTATTATTTAAGTTTTATGTTATACATTATTATCATTGATACAAAGAAATAAAAAGTAAGGACGGCCATAGGGTCGGCCCCACGATATGAGATCCACATAGGGTGGGTTTTGGGTAGTGACACTAGAGCCCAAAACGAGAGGTTACGAACAACCATCATTCTAGACTTTTTCAAAAATGATAGGCCCATTTGAAAAATAACATTAGTAATTGCCATCAGTTTGTAGATTTATTACGATCATGCCATGGTCTAAATATACTAAGCAACCCCTCTAGTTTTTTTAAAATACCATCCATGTCCTATATATACACACACAAAGCACCCTAAATGGGTAGTTCCTAATAACCATCATTTTGGACTTTTCCAAAAATGTCAAGCCCGTTTGAAAAATAACATAAGTAATTGCCATCAGTTTGTATGTTTATGACGATCATGCCATGGCCTAAAAATACCAAGCAGTCTCTCTATTTTTTTCAAAATACCGTTTATACCCGTTATATATACACACACATATTGAGCCCTAACCCTAGCGCCCATTTTTCTCTCCAACATATCCCGTCGCACCGGCCAGGTCTGTTGACGGCTATACCAAGGCGATTGTCACGTCCCAAATCCCATCCTATGCAGATTTGGGATAATGACCGACCAGTTAGGCATCTCGCCAGTATATTATCTCTTTTGTAGCATATTGATGATATATCCAACCAATGGCCTTTTAACATATCCAAGTAGATTACATTCAGTCATATCTAATCATGTAGCAGAATCTACGTCGATAAATTTTTTTGTTTGAATGCAAACATATTTGGCATAGCATAAGTAAACTTTATATAAGAGTTACAATCATATAAGACCATCATTACATTACACATGAATGTTTGAACTATTACATCAATGATAAATATCATTCACATTCTATTATTACTCTAAGTTGTCACATCAATCTGGATTCTATCACTTTAGGTTGATACTTTTATCGTTGGGACAATAATTCTCTTTTACCTAGAGTCTTTACTCCTCATAACTTTACTAGCATCTAAATCTGAAAGCTTATAATCTTTCCCGAAAATATACAAGATAAAACCTTGTGAGCTTCATGAAAAGCTCGTGAGTAACACAAGTCCCCTGTCAAGGGTTTCTGGAAACCCCTTTCATAAAATTTTCATGCATAGCAGTTAAAAGAGTTGTACTAAAAGTTACTGGCATTCTTAAACATAAACGTATAACTGGGAGTTGTGAGATATTTACTAAAATCATGCAAGAGCTTATACTAGATAGTTTTGCAAGATAAAATGTCATACCATAAAATTTGTAGCTGAATATGCTAGTGATTAAATAATACATATCAAACATTCATAATGTTTGTCCCTTGGGACCATAGGTTGTCACATGGTGACTGGTAGTAATTTAAAGCTGATGTGTTATATTGCCTACGTATAAAGACTTATTGAAAGTCTACTGGCTCCTTACCCTCAGCATGGTTCATAAAGGTGACATGTAAAATGGCATTCAAAACATGCTTGAAAAACTTCATTAAGTTATCCATGCTTTAAAACATTTAAAGAAATGCTGATACAGACATATAGTTAAAACATTTAGCATAGTTGTTTGAAAAATGTCATAAAGTTGTAAAAGAATTGCATTTTATGGGAAACGTCACCATTTTAAGGTTTAGGGTTACTCACTTGTGATCCAGTGTCCACAGTTACTTACTTACTTGACTTGCCTCAACAGTCATCTTGTCTCCATTTCTCTTCTAGTGATCTTAAGTTATAGATCAGAATAGATTGATACTAGATCAATATATATCTCAACTTAAATATTTCCTTAATTCTCTTAGTCTCTTCTGAACTTAGTCTTACTATTTAGGATTCTCTTATGGTCTTTAATTATGATTCCTAACGCTTCTTAGTTTGTATTGTAGCTTACTTTAGCCCCTAAAGGCATTTTGGTAATTTTTCTCATTACATGTCTTATATTGTTCGATACTTCATTTACCCTAATGGACTTCATTTTTTAGTCCAAAAGGTCATTTAACTATAATATATGTCCCTTTTTCTACTTTCTGAGTTCATCTGGCTACTTAATTAAGCCTTACGGAGTAATCAGGTAATTTTATCGTCCATATCTCGTGTCTTAGGTACCCAATTATCTTAAATAGAGCTCATTTTCAAACTTAGAGGCTCTTATAAACTTTGGTATGGGTTCCTTTTTCCTTTCTATACTCTTCATGTAGCTTAATCAAGTCTAAGGAACGTGTTAGTCATTTCTTAATTTGTTTTGGTGTACCATTTTCCCCAAACAGACATCACCGTTAGGTCTCGTATGTCAAAGATATTAAATTTAGACTTTTTGGATCTTAATTGTCCTTCCTTTAGCTTACTTTAGGTCTAGGGCATTTTCATAATTTTTCACTTTCATGAGGAACTATTTTCGGGTAACCAAATGCTCAAGTTGACCTCACTATTAGGTTCAGAGCATCCAACAATGTTAGGTATGCCCCTTTCTAAATTTTTCTAGTCAGTATGGTAGCCCGTATATCATTAAAGGCAATTTGAGAATTACACATTTTAATGTATCTATATTTTTGGTACCTCGTTTGACAAAACAGACCTCACAATTGAGTCCAAAACATCGAAAAACATTAGGATAAGCACTATCGTAGTCATTAGGGTTCATTTGGTAGCTTAATTAATTGTTTAGGACTTATTTAGAATTAGTCCAGTTCATCCATTCATATACTTCTTGATCCAATTTTTCAAATCGGACTCCACCATTGAGTCCAAGATGCCCAAACACGTTGGGTTAGACTCTTCTTGTATTTTAATTGGACTTCATTTGGTCATCTTTAGGTTTAGAGATAAAATAGTATTTTTACCTAATTATTAAGGTTTTTAATATAATTAAAAATTATTTTTTTCTGTAGTTAAATGAAATTTTCTAAAAAATCTAGGGTTAAAATCTAAATAAGAAAACTCTCGGTTCAAGGTTTAGGAATAGGCACTATCGTAGTCATTAGGGTTCATTTGGTAGCTTAATTAATTGTTTATGACTTATTTAGAATTAGTCCAGTTCATCCATTCATATACTTCTTGATCTAATTTCCCAAATCGGACTCCGCCATTGAGTCCAAGATGCCCAAACACGTTGGGTTAGACTCTTCTTGTATTTTAATTGGACTTCATTTGGTCATTTTTAGGTTTAGAGATAAAATAGTATTTGTACCTAATTATTAAGGTTTTTAATATAATTAAAAATTATTTTTTTCTATAGTTATATGAAATTTTCTAAAAAATCTAGGGTTAAAATCTAAATAAGAAAACTCTCGGTTCAAGGTTTAGGGGCTGAACCCACTGGTTCAGTGGTTCATTTTATGAATTCCTTAAAATTCCTTCTAAAAACCAACTAGTCCAAACATTGTATCAGTGAACCAGCATAAAACTGTTGAGAGCCAACTACTCCAGCTGGTTCAGGGCGTCATCACTGTGTTAGCATGGCATAATCAAAATGACATTGTGTCACTTATTTCTTACTTAAATTTCACACGTCAAAATGACACCATTTCATTAAGTGTTGAATCTGTTTTACACTAGGTTGGCCCAAACTCGTTAACCGACCCAACCCATACCCGGTACTATTCATCGTCTTCATCTTTTAGGGTTTACTATTCATCTTCGAAGCCCTAGATTTTCAAGTTCTATATCGTTCAATTCCAAACCCTTTTTCAACTTGTTTTTGATTCCACTCAACTTTTAGGTTCTTAACTTAAGTTTCCTCATTGGTTTGAGGCTTTAAATTGCACTTGGGAACTCGATCTTGAGCTCCTATGGCCGACTGTTACGAGGCCTGGTTCAAGCTTAATTCTTAACCAAATCATGCTTGGTTTGTTCCAATATGATCCTTTTAACATGTACTTTCATTTCTGGATCCCAAATTCAAGCTTAATGCTTGATTTAAGGAAACATGATTTCAACTTTCAACCTATAACTCCCTATTTCTCTTCCATTTTTTTTTTTATCTATATCTAATAACTTTTCCTATTTTTGAATCATTTGACCTATAGTTTTTGTTCCAAACATTAAAAACCAGTTTGGTTTCCATCGATTTCTGACCTAGTTTCAAAGGTCTGTTAATGGCAGTTTATGGTCTGTTCTAAGGTTTTTTCTATGATTTTGACTCAATTTTTAATCATAGGTCCATAATTTAGCTAAATATATCGAAAGGAATTGAGAAGAATCAGAGTTATTACCTGTTTAGCCATCTCTATTTTTTCTTTCTCTTGTTTCTATCTCCTTTGGAATACTTCTTTTCCCTCTATTTTCTATCTCTACAGCCCCTTTTTTCTCTCTCACTCTTGTTCTGTGCAGCCGTGTAGGTTTTGCATCACATAGATTTGTATATATGTAGTGCCCAAAACAAGGCTTCCATTGGAAGTCCTCTCCCTTTCTTTATATTCCATATGCTTTAATCATTCTCTCCTTCTTGAGTCGACATCTACAAGGTTGTTGCTGCCTCTATCATCTCCCATGTGCCAACCGCCCTTCTCATGTGATCTCCACATGGGTTGAGGTGGCTCAAGACTATCTTCCCATTGGTTTTACACATACACAATTGTGTGTATGTGTGTGTATATATATATATAATTTGTTTTCTTCACATATATTTCATGTGATAGTTATTAGTTCATACTCTCCCTTCATTACGTGTATAGTTGATGTCAGTTTTCTACAAATCATGGCTTAGTGATCTCTTGGTAAAGCTGTTGATATTTTTCCTAAAGATCACAAGGTCAACTCTTGGTTACTACCTTGGTCTTGTTTTTCTATTTTATGTATATATATATATATATATATATGTCTATACGCACATCTTTACACACATCGATGTGTGTATTTTCTTCCCCTCTCTCATCATGTGTAAGTCACACAATGAGTAACATAGTTTATTTATATATATATATATATATATATATATATATTATTTTATATTATTATTTGATGTATAATTTTTACCATATTAGGTTAGTGATGTATTGATCATTTACCATCTTAACCTAGGTTAGATTAAGTCTACAGGTCATCAGGTTAGGTTCCCGAATCTTAGTCCATAGTATCATACATATTGTCCGAGAAGTTACCATTGATGTTACTTTTAGTGCTTATATAAAATTACCCAATCCATTGGGTAGGGGTGTTACATTCTCCCATCCTTAAAAAGAGTTTTGTCTCCAAAATTCAACTTACCTGATGGGAAAAACTATTTGCATTTTTGTATCATTAACATGCTTCCGTTGTACATTTTGATTCTACTTTTAATCGTTGTCATCTAATTAGTAGTAGTCTTGAAAGTCAAGGGTATGGCCAGACTACTCTATCTCTATTATTGGAGTGTATTGAATTTCTTTATTCAAGTACTTCTAGTTTTATTGAGGACTAAGTCTTTGCTTAGTTCACCTTATTTCATGTTCTCATCATAATCTGGAAACTCTTTTTTATGCTTAACCCATTATGTCAGTCTATTTGCCTGATTAGTTCACCTTATTTCATGTTCTCATCATAATCTGGAAACTCTCTTTTATGCTTAACCCATTATGTCAGTCTATTTGCCTGATCCTTTAGGCTTATTGTTGGTATCTAGGACATTATGTCCTTAAATAATAAATCTTTTAAACATGTTTCATCTTTTCTTATAGCTCTTATTGACTCACTCGATAGTGGTTTGGAAAGTCAAGGTCAAGGGCATGACTTTCAAATTCTTACACAATGCCTCAACTTCTAACTTATAGTCTCATTAATGTTATATTAGTATTACAATATTCTTTTCATTAGTCCTGGAAACTGTGGTTATGAGTTCACTATGCTTTCATAGTTTATTCTGAGCCATTTCTTTACTATTTTGACTGTTTTACTCTACCCGTATTTCATTAGGTACCACTTCTAACCATTACATTTATTTCTAGGGAGCAATTCATTATCACATTACTTACTTAGGATCTTTCAAATTCTTGGTTGTCATGAGTAGTAGTTGTGGAAGTCAAGATGTGACTAGATTATGATATTTTCATTGTTCGGAGAGTACTTAATTTCTTTATCCAAATACTTTTGTTATCTATTAAGGACAGAGTCCTTGGCTAATTCTTTCTAATCCCCTTTTTGGTTGTGAACCCTTTTTTGGACTCACTTTGCAGGTTTGGTTGTTTGACATAGGATGTCATTTACTTAGGCTCCCGTTGTTTATTTAATTTTACGTATGAGTTTCAAACATCTTATTCTATTTTTGTGTCATGAGTACTTTTTAGTTCCGAGGTTGATTTACTCACATGTCTTTTGCATTATAGGCTTCTTTAATGCAAAAGGAATTTAGTCTGATTTTCTTATTTATTTAAAGTTTGTATACATGGGCCCTTTTTCACGAGTCGCTTTATTTATGGGGTAAGTCAATCCTCTTTCCTCTTATTTTTGGGTTGACTTATAGGCAATGTGCCCTTTACTTCTCCATTATACTTTACTTTGGTTCTACGTATACCTATTATATGGGTTGGAAGGATTGAGAAATTTAATTCCTCAATTTCTTCCCTTTCATTGTTTGAACCTTTCACGTACTTGTACTTTTCTATTTTTATATGGATTGGAACATGGTGGTGTACTTGGCTCCTTACTTCTTTAAGTCTAAGCGGACTTATCGAAGGTTCTCAGTGTGTGGGAATACCCAATTGTTTTACAAATACCTCTTTTATTGAGGTTATACTTGGTTCATCGCTAAACTTTGTAGTTCATTATAGGTTTTTTTATTTTTGATTAACCTTCATCTTAAAGTTTCATGACTTCAGCTATCGTCAGTCTTTTCCTCAATCATTTGGTTTGTAACGATCCTCAACTATTGAATCTTCCATATCTTTTTATTTCTTAAGTGTGTCAAACCTAGTTTGACTATTCTTTACTACGCTTCTCTTAATATTTATATATTATATTTTTTATATTTTAATTATTCATCATTAAATTAATAAGAATTTTTTTACAAGAATTACTATTTATATTTTTATAATTTAAAAAACTTGTTGGCCTTTAATATTTTTTTAAAAATAAATTATATTGAATGAATTATTTTAACAGTTTTTGGTTTCTTTTAGAAGAAAAAATTAAGAGAAATTATTAGAATTTTTAGTATAGAATCAAAATAGGAAAAAATAAAAATTTATTAAAAAAATTATAAATAAAATCTAAAAATTAAAATTAATAATCGTGTGTTAAGATTAAACTTGATACTAATGAATTTTAATTCAACTTGAAAATTCAACTTGAATTAGAGTTGATTAAATTTAAATTAAACTTAGACATAACTTAATTCAAATCGGATCCACTCGAGTTACATTCCTACTCAAACCGTATTTTTCCACGATTACTCAACTGAAATCGCAGTTTGAGCTCATCCAAATGCGCCCTGAATCACTTTCAACTCACCCAACAAAGTACAATGAAATGGAGCATATTAGTTGATTAGGCTCAATAGCCCGACCATCAGTAGTCAGTACATAAAACCCGATCTGGGTTACCCGCCCCATAAGTGCTCCTTTCTGTCTCTCTTTGTTGCAAGGTAGCCATGGTGCGTGTGAAGACCCCTGTAATCGCAGCATCAGCGACCGACAAGTCGAAAAATCGACGGATGAGCAACGCCGAGCGGTCGTCGTACTTCGCCCGGAGAGAGGCGGCGAAGGTCTTGCGGTGCGTTCTCCAAGGAGACGCCAGGCGCCGAGCTGTCGGCTCCATTAAATCGCTCATCTATAGTCCCTCCGTCAGGAACAAGAAAGCCACCTTCGCTCTGGTGTGTCAAACCCTCAAACGTAAGTTAGCAACGCTTCACCTTTGTTAATTTGTCTATATCGAACTCGCTCTTGCTCTTAGTACGTATGATATTGAAGATAAACATAGTTCAGATTGATTTAATGACTGTTGGCATTACTTTGATATTGAATTAAAAAGTTAATTGTAACTGTTTGAGGTGGTAATGTTGATCGTGTTATGACATTAGTTGAAAAAAGGACTGCTTCGAGATTCTGTTTTTGCCTTGCGATTTTCCAGTTACATCATGGGTAATCACTGTGTGTTTCCACCCACCGACCCACCCATAATTGCTGACTAGGATCAGAATTTGTAATCACCCTTCCTTGGTGGTGCATGTGGGGTCTTCATTACAATAGGATTGAATCATCATAGATGGCTTTCTCTCATCTAGTTTTCTTAATTTAGACCATTAGAACACTGTCCTCTCTAGGGTGTTCTTCATACGGTTATACCATGTTGATTAGCCCAAGTAAAGAATTTGATAGCTACAGGAATTGGTGGATCTAATTAACACTTGGATGAAGCCCCAAATTTGCTAAATATGATTTTATAGCAGATTTTTCATTGTCTAGCATGGAGGAATAGGATGTGTACCACAAGCTATGGGCCTTGAATCAAGTCATGCAAAGAAACTGTCTAGAAGTTAAATGGTTCTGTTCAAAGCCCTCTTTATAGAGAAATTACAGCCCTTTATATAGAATAGATAAGGAGGTTTTTTTTTTTGATAGATAAGGAGGTTACTTCATAGTGAAGTACTTACGAGCAAAGTAACCTTTTAACTTATCAAGAAAGAGGGCAAAGTAACCTTATAGATGATAAGAACCTCACAAGTAATAACCTAAATAAGAAGTAACTTGCAAGTAACCACCTGTTAAGGAGGTTATCTTAAGATTGAGAGACCTAAAGTTACAATAATTCCCCAAATAAAAAAAATTCACAAAATATATTCTACCCTAAATCTAGCACCAATACTTAATCAGATAGATTTAATGAAATCCAGCTGTTTTTCCCCTTTGTTGAAGCCCATTCAATCTTCTTTTGCACTAAAAAATAGTATGTTGACCTTTATTACATCAAATGGCCAATATATCTTTGTTCATCATCATCATTAACTTAAGGGATAGTAAAATTGAAAAATGGAAATTACCCTAAAAAAAAATAAAATAAAGGTTTGAAAAATGGCTTTATAGACATGTACAGTATACAGTATACTAGGCTCATTCTGAAATAGATGTGTCAAACTCATATCTCATACTATGCCATGTTCAATGTATGTACTTCTCACATTTTGAAGAATCATGTAATCTGACTAATTGTGCATTGTTCAACACTTAAAAGTTCATCAACAAGCCCCTTAGTTTGATTTGTCACTTATCCTTCTTATCATCCTCATGTTGTTTGTGCTTCCTTTTCGAACTTGCTGCTTCTTGTAAGCATGTCTACTAGCTATGAAACCTAAAAGCAAATAATAAGCAATGTAGTCTAGTTGTTGGATGTTTCCATAAGCAATTAGGAGCAGATCTCTCCTTATTTTTGGGAAAGTTGGTGGCTGCATGTGAATTCTTGGGGTGGCTTGATTTGACATTTTTGTTTACTCTGATCTAGTCGACGTGGTTTTCGTTTACCAGCGGGTAGGTGATCTAGTTGACATGGTTTTTGTTTACCAGCGGCTAGGTGGTCTAAGTTCCTATAACTGAGTCTTTTTGGCCCTTGTGAACATATTTTCTTAATGTATATTTTTTTTTTGTTGATATGTAATAATTTATTGCATGAAAAAACACTCAAAGGGGAGTGCACCCATGTACATGAAAGATGTACACAAAAAAGAAAATAAAACACTAGCCTACATCTCAACTAAGTCTCATGGCCGATAAAAAATCTGCTAAAGATTCAACTGAAATAGATGATTTCTGTGTAATCCAAAAATATAAAACATTCAGCATCGAACTCTTAAGCCCAAAGACTTCTCCACTCCATCAAAAGTTCCTCGATTACACTATCTCCGTAAACACCACACGAGACAAAGTGAAGTTGTAAACCACACTTGTTTATCCATCCCAAACCTTCACCTACCACGCCATTGCATGAAAAGATCCATAACCAAATGAGGAAGAACCCAACAGATACCAAATAAGGAAAAAAAGTTCCACAACTCATTAGTTACCTTACAATGCAGGAATAAATGGCTAACAGTCTCCTCATGAGAATGACACATAGAAGTTCTATTAACCATAGAAAAGCCCCATGCACTGGGCTAGGCCCTTTCAAAGGTGCCTTCTTCTCTCTAACCAGTGAAAAGTGGTGGAAATGTTTAATAACCTTAATATTTAAGCTTATCTCATGCTTCCAATTAGGGCCTTTTAATCTTCTAGGTTATGGTTCCAAACTTCTAGCTTTATGACTATTGTTTATTAAATAAGGTAGTCACATTCTCACTATGCTTTTTAAATGAGTTTGAGCCGTTTGGAGACTTATTTCCCATTGCATGATGTGGTGTTTATTGCGGGACTGTAGTAGGCGCTTGTTTGAGGACATTCAACTGTCAGTGACTTGGTTAAAGAACAATTCTCCTTACAACTTTCCATTTGTTGGAGTTTTGGGCATCTTTTGGTCTATGTTCATTGTTTTATTGGGTTATTACGGGGATCTAAATTGCAGGGCGCTATGCTCTAGCTCCTTTTTTTTTTTTTTGATAGATAAATGTATATGAATTTGTATTAATGGCGCCCAAGATGGGCAAACCCATATAAAAAGGAGGCAACTAAATTAAAGCCTCAAAGAACCCAAAAAATCTACAAAAGACCCCACATTCTTAGCAAGGATCAAAATATCGTTTCGATGTATAGTTTCGGTTTATCAAGAAACGGAAACGTTTCGGAAACATAATGGAAACATAACGGAAACGGAGAAAAAATTGGAAACATAACTTAAAATTTATTTATTTATATAAATAAACCTATTTATTGAATATTTGAGCATGTTTAAGGCATATACATCATATTCATAATAAATGACACTAATTCATGATAAATAACATAATAGATATATATTATGTACTATCCACGAATTAGATTATTTGACACAAGTTACATATAAAATAAAAAGTAAAACAAATAGCAATTTAAACCTATTATAATTAATAACTTAGTATTAAAATAGTTGTTTCTCTACACTTTATTTCCCCTACTACTTTTCTATTATTTTAGGAAAAATAATAGAAATATCTTCTTGTAATTTTGAGTCTTAATCCTTGAAAAATAAATAGAGATTATTTTTTACTAACTTCTAGAATTATTATTGATACAAAAGAAATGTTTTCTCTGATTCAGTATGTTTCCACGGAAACAATTTTGTTTCCATGGAAATATGTGAATTTCGATATTCCACTAGTGTTTCGTTTCGGTTCCCTGAGAAACGGAAACCTTTCGGCCGTTTCGATGGAAAAGAAACGAAATTTTGATCCTTGATTCTTAGGGTATGACTCTTTGACTCATAAATACCATGTACACAAAAAATAGTCTTTTTAAAAACAAGGGGATTTCTCTATCTCCGAATGATCCAAATCAAGCACAATGGAACCAGCTTCTAGACCTTCCGCACTTTCTTTGTAGCTCGGACTCCTCCCCAAGCCAGGAGGAGCTCTCTCAAGCAAGTCAATGTCACCCAATGGCAACTAGACATGGAGAATACCAAATCCCAACAACCCCTAGCTAATTGTCTCCACATGCTCCTTCCACATACTATACCTATTTACCAAGTGATAGCCACTCCTTTGTAAATTGTCCACAGTTAAGATAGAACCCTAGGCGGCCACGTAAGCAAAGAATGCCATTGTTGGCGGGACTTTTGAACACCATATAACCTTTGATGGGAACCTTATCAACTCCTTATAGATAGACTTAAAATTTCATTGATTGCCAAGAGATCAAAAAAATGAATCACCCCTTCCTACCTTCAATTTACACCTATACAAAACCTCCATCAATTCAAATGCTTCATCAACTTCCCAATCATGGAAATGCCTCATAAAACACCGATTTCACACCACCTCCCATGGTCTTAAATTGCGGTATCGGGATACGTAACGGTCGCGATAGCAGTGTAATGGTATCGGGAGTATCAGTCAATACGTAACGGAAATCGGGAGCCGCACCCGTGAATTTTTTGTAATCACTAGAAAATCTCTTAAAAGTTACTGATATGCATAGTTTTGCTCTAATTTATTACTTTTTAATGTTTTTAATTATTTTTAGTCATTTTTATATCTCTTATGAAAAAAAATTACTTATTGTATAGGATTTTATATTAGTTTTATATCAAACTAAGAAGAAAATATAATCTATTATGACTGACTATGACAACTAATAATTAAAAATGCAATTATAGGTAATTTCAGCAAATAAAAAATAAAAAATAAAAAACAGTCAAAGAATAAACTATAAGTGAATATTAATTGTTAACTAATGGACTTAAAGTCAAATAAACACATAATTTAGCAAAAATAACATAAAATATAAACGTGATTAATCATATTACAATACTCGAGTTTTCTACCACAAAAAAAAACTCAAGATACCTTTATATGATTTTAATGCAAAAATATTAATACAAAAATAAAAGTAGCAAATAAATAATTTTTACAATTATATATATATATATATATATTTTGTAGAAGTAGCCTAGGCCCTAATGATAAGATTCCTTCATTTTTCAGCAACATCTATGAAATCTAATAAAATAAAATTTACTTTTAAGTTTGTGGTAATAAATAATTAGATATAATTCTAGGACTTACTAAACACTTTGACCATATCCATAATTCCAAATCTTGTTTTGATTAAATTTAAATCACTAGATCTATGGCCAAAAATGAGCTTTTTAGCCCTTAGAAGAGAGAAAAAGAGAAAAATGTACCATTATTGTACGTATCGGCTGATGCCGTTACATATTGGTCCGTAACGGCTGTTATGTAATGGTATCAGCTGTTATGCTTGCCTGAGAATTTTTTACACACCGATATATCGGTGTGTAACGGTATCACAGGGTTCAAAATAGGTTACGTAATGACCGTTACGTTATGTAACGGCTAATATTTAAAACAGGTTACGTAACGGCCACCCATCTATTGATCCTTTCCACATGATCAACGACCATCTCAGATGCATCCATCCCATTTTCTACAGAAACCAAGCTTTCAATAGAACCTACTTCCATCGGCCTCTAAATAGCATCTCCCCGAGACAAACTCGTACTCTCCATAGACTCTTCTTTCGTAACTGTCTTCCCTCCCCAACTAGACTGGTATTCTGACTTCCTTTCCACTTCTAAGTGCCCTTCTGCCTCCTACTCCTCAGTCATTTTTTCCTCTTTAATTTCTAAGAATCTCCATGCAACTTTCCTCCCCTACTCATGTCTAGGATCTCGCCCCTTGGGCCTCTGCCCACACTTTTTGTGCTCTGTCGATAAAACTCCTTACAACTTCCCCTTCCCCAAATAAATCCTCCCCTCGTGTAGTAATTTGTGATTGAGTGCTCCGACTTGGGCCCTTTCCCCTAGGCCAGCCCCTCCACTGAATCTGGAGCATTATTGTCTGCATTTCCTTGGCCTAGTCCCCCTTTTAATCCAAATGAATGGCCTTAAAAGCGAATTGGCCTTTCCCAACACATCTCTACCCAAACGGGCTTGACCTACACTACATGTTTCTAGGGCCAAAGCCCCATTGCTAAACATTCCTTTATCGACTGGCTTCTGACCCTGATTTTTGTTGCTAGGCTGGCCCCAACTGTTGGGCCCACGATCCAACCCACTACTCTTGTCTTGTCTCTCTTGTAGTTGTTAAGATCCCGATCAGAATCTTACGATCCTACGATTTTATGATCCAAAAATAACGAATCGATCTTGATCCTATAAAATATCCTTGAGATGATAGAATCCTTACGAAATCTTTCTAGGATCACTAGGATCTCAATTTAACTCCTGATTCTATTGATTTTACCGATCCTACAATATAGTCATATAATATTACTCTTACATTTGTCTTTGATAAGTTACAACTTGAGACCATAATAATATTATAAAACAAAGACCAAGATTTTATTAAAATATCCTAAGTGAGTCAATCTTGTCAAAATTTTCTTATTATTTTAATCTTTGAATGACTCTTTAGTTTGCTTTAGATTAGTCAAGTGTTATACTAGATAATTTAAGTCATTTAATTTCTTATTATGACTAGTATGGGTTTGATATTGCGATTTATAAATTTTAGGCTAATTAGCTCTCTCTCTCTCTCACACACACACAAACTCAATAAGTTTATTTTGAACTAATTGATTTCTTATCCTAAATAAATGCTAATGCTAATTTTTTTCCCTATGTCATAAGTTTTGTTATAGAGCCTTTCATAGCCAAGTGGGCAGAATATATTAAAATAAAATTTTTCTTCTTATGTAAATTAAATATTTAATAAAAAAATTTAATATCCATGATTTTTTTTTCTTTTTATAGTTTATATCTAGTATTTTAATGGGCTATCTTAAAATGTTATACAAATAAACATTTGTTATGCTCATAATCCTAAAAAATATTAGTAGTTGTGAAAGTTTTTGTGCTCGAAATTTTTGTTATATTTTTTTGAGTTTTAAGTATGTTCATTGTGTATTTTTAAGGATTCTTAAAAGGAAAAATATTAGTTGTTATTAGTTTTTTTATTTTGTAGAATCTTACAATTCTTGATCTGATTCTACGACTCAATCTTGACTCTTAAGGACCCTCTCATTGATTTATTATAGGATCCCGATTTTAACAACCCCTCCCACGTGTCCTTCCACCCAAAAATCTGGTTTTGAAATTTAAATATTTCCCGTACCCCAACGAGATATCTTGCGTACCACTGCCACAACATCCTTTTGCTGCATTTCCATATCCCTTTCCTCACGTGCTTTTCTCACATGGAAGCCACTTGTCCTCTTCCTCATTCCATCCACCATGGTTGTTACCTTAGTTTTCAAAACGTGTATCAGAGGCCGTATCGTTTTTTTAAAAATGTGTATCGTATCGTGTATCATAGATATGTATAATTTTTAAAAAAATACATTTATATATATATATATATACACTTGAATATATAATGTTTAAAATGATATAAATAACATTTCAATTTACTTGTTATATGAATTATTATTTTTTATTCAACAATTAGAAATCAAAGTGGTAACAAGCATAGTTGTCTCGTTTTTTAAATATATTGTATCATGTTATATATAGTGTTTTATATATATATATATACACAATGTATAAAACGTGTCTAAAATAATAAAAATTACATTTTAACTCACTTATATAAAAAACAACTTAAATTTCATATAATACAAGAATCAAGATTTATAAATACTATGAATTTCAAACTAACATTTAATAATCCAAGTTTCTAACATAGTTCATTAAGACAAAATTAAAAATTATTCATTTTTATAACCCTATTGTCATCTTAATATCCAATTTCAATGACATCGATATCATCATTAGATGCCAACAAATTTTCACTTCCTTTTTATTCTTCAACTTCTTGTATGTGCTCATTACTCATCCACATCTTCTCAAAATACTTACTTTCCTTCTTTTTTTGTTTGAGAAAATATCTTTAAGTATTACAAAGAGGCAATATAAAACCAAACGAACAAAAAACGTTTCCATGTATATAACAAAACAACAAAAAATAGGTCAAAACGATGCTGTTTAGCTTGATTGCCCGTATTGCATGTATTTTGCATATCGAAATGTATCGTAAGATACGTATTGTGTATTGTAAGATATGGTGAAAAAAATACAACTATAAGATACGTATCGTTTTATATCCCCACATCGGGATTTGAAAATTCCACTTCCCAACTTTGATTCTCACATTTGCTGTAATCGAATTTCTCGACTCCATGTCCAAAATGCTCACGCACAGGAGATGGTGTGCCGTTCTTTGCCTCATTTATCTTCAGAAAACCTCCGCAACTATCCTCAAAGCTTTGAACACATCAATGATCCATAATAAAGCCGGAAGACCCATGAAGCTTACCCACATATCTATCGGTTTCTCTAATCTCACACAACCACTGGCAGCCATCCAACAATCCAAGAACACTAGTTCTCCCTCAAACTTCCACTTCTGAGATTGAAGAACTCGCTGAGCCTCTTCCTTAGATGGAAGCTCGAACATAAAATAAGCCCCGTGCATGTCCAACACTTTCAGACCAATTGATACCCTCCACTGCCTCCCTGCCCAATCTTGTACCTTTCCTCTGTCCGGTGCCGGAAATTGCAAAGACGCAATCCTCCCCACCAGACATCTTTGCAAGAACTCCAGTCTATCCTGACGCGACTTTAAAGTAACCCACATCCTCCCAGTCCCCTTGCTGGCTGAGCTCCACTGTGACTGGCATTTCTGGCCATTTCGAAATCTCTACTGCCTCTTTGAATGATGATCCCCTTACCCTTATCATTCTTGATTTCAACAGACTGAGCTTTCAGAACACTTTTGCTACTGGCAACCAGCCTTCCCTTCCATTTCCCCTCCACCAACTACTGGAGTAAAAATGCATCTCTGATCATTCCATACTCTGGATTCTACCTACATACACTCACCCAAGGTGTTGGATTGGTGCCAGAGCCATAAACATCTGTCCCCCCCATGGATGGCTCATGAAAAGTTCTGCTACCTCTTCTCCTTCGAAGCCTTTTCCAAGACATTGCACAAGCACTCTAGCTCTGACCAAGTGACCCACAGCCTCCTTACCACATTTACTCCCCGCTCGATGATCTGATATACCTCTCTTTTATCATCTCCTTCGTCTGTAAATATTGTATGTCCCCCCCCCCCCCCCCCCCCCCAAAAAAAAAAAAAAAAAAAAAACTGAGCAAGAGACAGCTCTGAGAGAGAGCACCTCAAGATATATATATATATATATAGTTTGATGTGAAGTATTCGGGGAAGAGAAATCAATGTTCATTTGAAATAATGGAAGGAACAGCACATAAGCTTCAAATGAACTTGATATTTGGTTTTCTCCGGAACTTCACAAGGGAAAATGGACCAACTGAAGATGAGGTAAAATGCTGTGCTGCAGCTCCTTTGCGTCTCTTGTTTATTGTTTTTTTTTTTTCCCATTTTTTTCTTCTCTTGGTCTTTGCCTCTCGGCGCTTTTAATAAAATTTGCTTTTTACTGATCGTAAAAAAAAAGAGAATTTTGGGGTAACCATGTGTTGTCTGATATATTAAGTTTTACTAAAAAAACATTAGCATTTCGTGACATCCATAGGTCGAAGTTTAAAATACAAGGTTGTTAGACTAAATGAGAAGAGAGAGAACATTAGATTTTATTTATTTATTTTTGATAACCAAGAGAGAACATTAGATTTTGAATTGGCTTTGTTTTTGCCTCTGAAATTTGGTGGTGAGACCCCATTTGGATTCCATAACTACTGTTGGTTCATGTATTGGAAAACATAATGTAACATATGGGAGGAAAAAGGTTTTGAGATGTGTTCTGATGGCTTTGGAGAGGATTGAACTCTCTTTTGTTAAGTATTCTTTATTCAGAAAACTCTCAGAAGGGGAGGTTGCCCATTTGCATGAAAGATGTACGTATAAATGAAAAAATAACCGGTGGGACCCTAAGCTTTAGTTAAGTCTCATGTCACTCAAAAACTCAACTAAAGAATCTATTGAAAAAGAATGTTGAACAATCCAAAAATCTAAAATATGCAAAAACCAGCCCTTCAGCACACTTGGAGACCACGCTCCACCCCTTCAAAAATCCATTGATTGCGCTCTTTCCATACACACCATAAACAAAGAGGTGCAGAGAGACACACTTGCCTACCCTTCCTGTAGTGCCATCTACCCCGCCATTGGAGAGAATCTAATTCTCAGCTTCTCTTTGGGCATTTACCACCACAGAGTTTACCAACATTAGTTTGAGCCACATTTTTCGGGATTGTTCATCTGTGGTCCTCTCTTGTTATCCACCACCTCAACAATCTAGAAACCCCCCCGTCACAAATTGTCTTTAACAGCTATGTATGGCATTTCCACAATGCTTCTTTATATGGGAAACTGAAGAAGTGGAATTTATTAGTTGAAACTTATCTAGGTTTAATTCTTGACATCAACAGTAGGTGGACATGCTTTTAGATTCTGCTTTGGTTAAACCTTAGTTACCAGAAAACTCTAAAAACCTAACAGTCCCCGTTTTGGTATGCACATTCCACAAAGGGAATACTTATATTTCAAAACACTTAATTTAGTAATCCGAGAAATTTTTTCTTAATTCTTTCCTTAATTTCCTCTTAGTAGAAAAATAATAGGAAACGACTAATGCAAATTAAGGGATTAACATAAATATGTTTACTTCAATGCTTTTCACATGCTTCATTCCAATATAATAAATTTCCATAACTATGGACAACTTATACACTTCAATGAAATCAATTCTCATTACTCATCTCTAGGTGAAAAGAAGAAAACCTCTGACAATTAGACATACTTCATCGTATTCCACCTATGTCATCTAATAAGCTTACCCTCTATTGTACCACATTTAAAATATGTAGTGTATTGTGTTCCCGTTCCCGTTCCCGTTCCCGTTCCGAGTAATTTAACAATATATGTTCCAAGTAACATGGGGATAAACTTTATTTGTATGTCTCATTTTTATCAGGTTAGATGCAAACATAACTTTTTGAATGGCAAAATGCTGAGTTCTTTTTGCAACTTATTTTTTATTGTCTCTATGTGTGAATTTGAATTTCTTATATGAACTATAATTTTGAGAGGGCCAGTTCCCCTTGTACACCAAGAATATAGATAAAGGGATTTTATTACCAACCTTGGTAAGCCCCTGGCTCTGCATAAAACTGATTTTTCTTGCAAAAAAAAAAAAAAAAAAAAAAATCCTTAAATCTGGCGATGAATAGAAATGAGAGCATTGAGAGGATTTTGTTACTAACCATGATAAACTTCTGCTTCTACACGATCGTTTTCTTGAAAAATAATTCATGAAGCTTGGCAATTAAAGATTGTTTTTGTATTTTATACTGTGTTCTCAGATCTTCCGATTATCAAAGATGTTTTGGAGGCTGCTAGTATATTGAATAGCAAGTGGAAGGTAAAGGAACATATTCTAAGAATTTAGTTTACATACATACTTTTTCAACATTCAGAGGTTGTATAGTTTTGGAAGATCTTATATCCTTGTGCTGTTCTGTTTTTCATTCCTTTGTTGCTTTCCTTTCGTGTCCTTTCTTGCATGGCCAGGAGATCACCTCTAATTGGTTCTAGAAACGTTCCATCTATCCTTTTTTATTTTCTAATAGTTTGTCTTAGTAAGAATAGTGCACTTATGGTTACCTTTTTTTTAGGAGAGGGAGTCAAAAGTTTTATTGGAAAAAGAGAGGTACAAAGAAAGATGAGGCATCCTTCAAGTAAAAGAAAGTAGAGGAAATATGTCCCTAAATAGAGAAGCCTGCCTTACCCCATAAGAAAAACTCATGAAGAGTGGAAGTGCCTCGTGAACAAAGTTAACATATAAGCACCCGTCTCGGGTTGACTATTGTCGAATGTATTTTAAAGAATGAAAAAGATATATTCTTCTCTCTAGGAGATCAATTTTTATAGTCATAACTTACAAGTAAATAAGGAAACTATCCTAAATTAATTCTTACAATCAATACAATCAATTAATCAATTAATCAATCAATTAATAAATCAATACAATCAATCAAATGCCTAAATTAAGTTACAGATTAAGTCAATATTTACAACACTCCCCCTCAAGCTGGAGAATATATATCTATAACTCCCAGTTTGCTACAAATAGAGTTGATGACATTCTTTGGTAAAGCTTTGGTAAAGGTGTTGGCAAGTTGACTACTAGAAGGAACAAACGGAGTGGTGATTTCTTTGGACTCTACCTTAGATCGAATGAAGTGATAATCAACTTCGATATGTTTAGTCCGTTCGTGAAAGATTGGATTGTTGGCAATATGAATCACTGCTTGATTGTCACAATAGAGAGGTGTTGGACCACGTACTGGAACATCAAATTCTTGCACAAGTGTTCTTAACCAAGTCAACTCACAAGTAGTATGTGCTATTGTTCGATCCTCTGCCTCAGCACTAGAATGTGCCACAACAGACTGATTCTTGCTTTTCCAAGTCATGAGATTACCCCCTAAGAAAGTACAATAACCAGTGGTAGATTTGCAATCTGAAGTTGATCCTGCCCAATCAGAATTAGTAGATCCCTCAATCCGAAGATGTCCAGAGGATCGATAAAGAAGACCACATCTTGGGGCATTCTTAAGATACTTCAAGATACGAGTAACTGCATCCATATGAGAAACTTGAGGACTAGTCATAAACTGACTCACAACACTAATTGCATAGGAGATGTCAGGTCGAGTAATGGTTAGGTAAATGAGTTTACCCACGAGTTTTCGATACATCTCTGGATCCTCAACCAAATCACCCTCATCTGGCATCAACTTTAGATTGGTCTCTATGGGTGTAGCTACAGGTTTGGAGTCAAGATAACCTGTCTCTTTCAAAATATCAAGAGTGTACTTTTTCTGAGACAAATTGATCTCTGCTTTTGATCTTGCGACCTCAATACCAAGGAAATAACAGAGCTTTTCAAGATCTTTGGTGAGAAAGATGGAACCAAGATGACGAATCAATGTTTGGATACCTGCCTTATCACTGTTGGTGATCACAATATCATCTACGTAGACAACTAGAATCACGATACCTCATTGCATTTTCTTAAAGAATACTGAGTGATCAGCTTGGCTCCGAGTCATACTGTGAGAAACTACTGCCTTACTGAATTTATCAAACCAAGCTCGGGGAGACTGTTTGAGTCCATAAATAGATTTCTGAAGATGACAAATATACTCCCCCTTGGACTCAAAACCAGGTGGTTGAGCCATATACACAGTCTCAGCAAGATCACCATGCATGAACTCATTTTTGACATCGAGCTGATGAAGAGGCCAATTAAGATTTGCAGCAAGAGATATGATAACTCGAACATAATTCAATTTGGCAACAGGAGAAAGAGTCTCGGTGTAATCAATGCCATAGGTTTGGGTAAAACCTTTGGCCACAAGGCGAGCCTTCAGCCAATCAACAGTACCATCAGGATTCTGCTTGATTGTGAAGACCCAATGACAGTCAATAATTTTAGCACCAACAGGTTTAGGAACAAGAGCCCAAGTACGATTTAATTCCAAAGCATGCATTTCCTCTTCCGTTGCGGTCTGCCAACCAGGGTGGGAAAGAGTTTCCTTGTAGGATTTAGGAACAACGAGAGATAATAGGGTCAGAGAGAGGTTAAAAGGAAGATGATAAATGATCATAAGAGATAAAGTTAGAGATAGGATGAGTAGTGCAAGTACATGTAGCTTTATGGACTACAATGGGCAGATCAAGATCAGAGTTAGAAGAATGAGATGGATCGGCAAACGACGAGGTAGGTGGAGGATGTGAGAGAGAAGGTCCAGTAGGAAGAGTGACTGGAGTTGTAGCCTGGTGACGACGAACATACACTTGAGAAATAGGAGGGCGAGGAGGAACACAAGTAGGTAAAACAAGGCCAGGAAATAATGGTGCCTGTAACTGACTTCCTTCTGGAGAATAATATGGAACAATCTCAAAGAAAGTGACATCAGCACTGACAAAATGCTTACGTAAGATAAGATTGTAGAACCTGTAACCTTTCTCTTTACGTAAGTAACCAAGAAATATGCATTTATGAGCATGAGGATCAAGTTTGTCATGACCAGGTTGCAAGTTATGCACAAACAAACCACATCCAAAAATTTTGGGAGAAACAGAGAAAGGTGTTTTATCAGGAAACATGATATTAAAAGGTGATTTTCCCTGTAGAATGCGAGAAGGCATCCTATTTAAAAGATACGTAGCTGTAAGGACAACATTCGACCAAAAACACTTGGGAACATGCATATGAATCATAAGGGCAGGGGCTATAGCAAGGATGGGACCATTCTTTCTTTCGACAATCCTATTTTGTTAGGGGTGGTGACACAGGATGTTTGGTGTATAATGCCTTTGGACTCGAGAAATTGTTTAAAATGATTGTCCTTGTACTCGAGAAATTGACCATTATCAGTTCGAAAAGGGTATTGAATTGATTAGAAATTTTAGCATAAAAGGATTAAAAAACATTAAACAATTGAGAACGATTTTTAAACACATATACCTATGTCAAACGAGAATGATTATCAATAAAAGTAACAAAATATCCAGAACCACGTAAACCAGAGGTCCGAAATGGTCCCCAAATATCATAATGAACTAGTGCAAAAGATTGGAAACAAGGGGGGTCAACATGTAGAGGAAACAAAACTCTATGATGCTTACTAAGTTCACATGTCTCACAATTAAAATTAGAAAAATCAGATAAAGTCGGAACTAAGTGATGAAAATTTTCAGAAGATGGGTGTCCAAGGCAACAATGCCATTGGTAAGGAGAAATAACAGAATTTAGAGCAGAAGAAGTTGACTGACTCGATGACTAAAGGTAATAGAGTCCATTCTTCTCATATCCCCCACCAATCATCCTCTAAGTCTTTAGATCTTGAAATTCGCAATAAAAGAGATAGAAGGTCATTGAATAGTTGAAGGACTTGGTAAGTTTACAAATAGACAACAAATTGAAAGGAAATTAGGGTTTGTATAAAACATATGAAAAAGTGAGATCAGAAGTGTAAACACTACTAATTCCTTGAACACAAGCTTTAGTCGCATTAGCAATAGGGACAAAAGAGTGAGAAGAAGAACGAAAAATATTTGAAAGAAGAGATAAGTTACTTGTTATATGATCAGACGCCCTATAATCAAGAATCCAAGAAGTACTGGAAGAAGAATGAAGACGTGTTACCTGAAGAGACCAAATTGGTTGTGGATGTAGAAGAGGCATTGGCATGCCGAAGAATAACATTATACTCTTTGTTGTCCTTGGTGTCCAATTTATCAGCCATGATAGGACAAAGAAGTTGCTTGAGCAAAGATTTGGGAAGCAAGAGAAGCTGGCCGAGACTGGCTAGGCTGAGGGAGTTGCGAGGCTCTGCCGAGGGTAACGAGAGGCTGGGCTGAAGAGGTTGAGAGGTGCCGAAAGAGCCAATAGGCTCTGTCGAGAAGCGTCGAGGGAGAGGAGAGGCACCAAGAAGGAGAGGACCGAGAAAGAGAAGCTATGGTTTGTAAAACCTGCTCTGATACCACGTGGAATGTATTTTAGTGAATGAAAAGATATATTCTTCTCTCTAGGAGGTCAATATTTATAGTCACAACTTACAAGTAAATAAGGAAACTATCTTAAATTAATTCCTACAATCAATTAATCAATCAATCAATTAATCAATCAGTCAATACAATCAATCTAATGCCTAAATTAAGGTACAAATTAAGTCAATATTTGCAACCAATACTTACAGCAACTATTAACCTCCATTTGTTTATATTGTGATCCATCTTGTTAAATTTAATAAGAAAATTAGAAAGTAAAAGAGACGAGAAAAATATCTTAATGGATGTATATTCAAGTCTGGAAACTTACGATACATAGAAAAGAAAAGAGCCTTTTATAGTAGGGCTAAACAAAAGATACTGAAAAGACTGTACTACCCTTCATGATGAGCTAATACACAAACTAACATGCTAATTATTCTAACACCCCCCCTAAAACTCATGATGCGGCAGCGGAAAGCATCGAGAGTTTGTCAAGCAGAAAGCGGAAGCCCAACACTGTGTGGGACTTCATAAAGAAGTTAGCTAGCTGCAATGTAGAAGGGAGAAAGGAAAGAGAAATAGTGCCTAGCTAAAGATGATGGCGCACAAAATGACAATTAATCTCAACGTGTTTGGTATGCTTATGGAAGACAGAGTTATGGGCTATCTGAATAGCACTCTTGTTATCACAAGACATAGGCATAGAAGTGGGCAGATGGACGCCTAAATCAGTCAACAACCAGCGGAGCCAAACAACTTCAGCTGTAGTGGTAGCCATGGCACGATACTTGGCCTTAGTAGAAGAACGAGCAACAACCTGCTTTTCCAAGAAATAAGAGAGCTTCCCAGAAAAAAGACAAAAGCCAGTAGTAGACGTGCGATCCATAGAATCACCCGCCCAATCAGAATCAGAATAAGCACGAAGCTCCAAGGGAGAAGTCGAAGATAGGAGCAAACTCTAGTTTAAGGTGTCGTGAAGATAGCGTAAGATGCGAAGAACAGCAGCCCAATGAACAGTAGTAGGAGAAGAGACAAATTGGCTGATAATATGAACTGCATAAGTGATATCAGGGCATGAAATAGTAAGACTAGACTACCAACAAGAGCTCGATATAAAGTGGGATTAGTCAAAGAAACTCCATCAGAGGAAGTATAACGAACATTGAGTTCTAAAGGTGTCTCAACTGTTCGAGTGTCTGTGAGTTGGGCTTTCTGAATGACATCAGAAGCATATTTAGATTAGGAGAGAAGATAACCTTTAGGAGAATAAGCTACTTCAATGCCTAAGAAATAACGAAGAGGACCCAAATCTTTCATCTCAAAATGATGTTGCAATTGTGACTTTAACAAGAAAATCCCAACAGTATTATCACCAGTAAGAATCATGTCATCAACATCAACATATAGCAAAAGAACAATACGACCGGCAGAAGTTGAACAAAGGAAAAGAGTAGAGTCATGATCACTCGCATGAAATCCAAGATCACAAATGACTATAGAGAACTTCTCAAACCAAGCCTGAGGAGCTTGTTTGAGACCATACAATGCCTTGTTGAGTTTGCACACCTCTCTAGAGTGATGAGGAAGATTGGGAGGAGGAACCATAAAAACTTCTTCAGTCAATTCCCTATTTAGAAAGGCATTCTTGATATCCATTTAGGAAAGATGCCATTGGTGAACTGCTACTATGGCTCTAACTGTACGAACGGTGGTCATCTTGGCAACATGAGCAAAAGTCTCCTCATAGTCAATGCCATACTCTTGCGCATATCCCTTGGCCACCAATCGAGCCTTGTACCGCTCAATAGAACCATCAGACCGGGTTTTGATCTTGTACACCCACTTACAACCAACTGCGCGTTTACCAGAAGGCAAGACACCAACTCCCAAGTACCCATTTTATGTAAAGCAGAAAGCTCTTCATTCATAGCCTATTGCCAAAGAGGATCAACAATAGTCTCCTTATAGGAGGTAGGTTCAAAAAGAGCATCAACATAAGTAAGAAAAGAACAAAAATTAGTAGAATAACAAAAGTGAGAGAAACCAAACCCATCAGGACACTTACAAAGACGCTTAAGATAGCGAGAAGAAGCAAGATCCACGTTGTTAGAATCTGATTGAGGAACAGGCGAGGATGGCAGTGGAGCTGAATCTACAGAAGAAATAGTGTGTTCCTACGAGCATAAGTGTGAAGAATAGGAGGACGAACAACCACAGAATTAGAAGAAACAGGAACATTAGACACACTCACATTTTTAACACAAGATTCATGAGAAATATCATCAGCAAATGGATCCCAATAAATGAGATCAGATTTGGGTAAAGTGTGGGGACTAAAAGGAATAGAGAAAAATGGAATATGCTCCCTAAAAACCACATGGTGAGAGACATAGAGTTTCTTAGCAATAGGATCATAGCATCGATACCCTTTCTATCCATCACAATTGCCAAGAAAAACACACATTGCTGAACGAGGAGAAAGTTTAGTACAAAAATTTTGAGAAAGAAGAACAAAACAAGTAGAACCAAACACACGCAAAGAGAAGTAGTTAGGAGACTTACCACACAAACGTTCAAAAGGAGAAACACCTAAAGTAACAATAAAAGGAATACGATTGATTAAATGAACAGCAGTAAGAAGAGCCTCTCTCCAAAAGGTAGTGGGAACATTAGTAGACAACAAAAGAGATCATGCAGTTTGCATGATGGGGCGATGCTTGCGCTCATCCACACCGTTCTGCTTAGAAGTGTCTGCACAATAGGAATGTTGGATAGTACCATCAGACTGTAACAAGTCTAAAAAAGCATTAGAGGAATATTCTCCTCCTAGATCACACCTAAAGCATTTAACAATAGCAGAATATTAAGTATGTATCATTGCACGAAAAGCAGTGAAAATAGAAAATAATTTAGACCGACGTTTCATAAGATAAACCCAACAATAAGAAGTATAGTCATCGATAAAGGAAACATAATATTAGGACCCCCCTTTAGTAAGGATAGGGGCAGGACCCCAAACATCAGAATAAATATGATCAAAAGAAGCAAAGAAAGCAGTAGAACTTTTATTTAAAGGTAAGGCAGTAAGCTTAGCCAGTTTACATCTACTACAATTAGAAATATCGTGACAATGCAAATTGCCTAAGCTACCAGTCGAAACTAAAAATTGCAAACAAGAACTAGAAATGTGGCCAATACGAGAATGCTACAAATAAAAGTTTGATGACTTAGAACTCAAATAAAAAGAAGATAAAACAACTGAGGAAGCAGCCATATCTGGAGCATGCAATGCTTCTAACACATACAATCCTCCTTTTCTACGACCTGTCCCAATCAGCTTCTTGGAACGAGGATCCTGTATAACACAGCCATAAGAAGAAAAATGAACTTTATAACCAGAATCAAAAAGTTGATTAACAAAAATTAAATTCAAAGTAAGTTAAGGAATATAATAGACGTCTGAAAGTGATAAGTGCGAAGAAACAATAAAACCAATACCAGCCAAAGGCATAGGAGTGCCATTGGCGGCAAGGACAAAGACAAAAAGAGGAGAAAAGGTAAAAGTGAACAAAGATGGATCACTAGTCATATGATGTGTAGCACCTGAGTCAAAAACCCAAGTGATCTGAGATATACCTGAAGATCCAGAAGGAAAGGAACTTGTAGAGGGAGAAACTGAAATAACATTAGGCTGATGAGTGGAAATGAGCTTCTGCAATTGCTCAGCTATCAAGGATAGTGTGGGAGCTGATGATGTAGAGGACTCATCCACTGGTGGTGCAATCGCTACAGTATGACGATCCTTGCCTCTAAAAAACTGTTGTTGTGACCCACAAACTTGCTTATTCACTAACTTAGGACATTGTGCCTTCCAGTGTCCCTTTTCACGACAGAAACAACACTCATCATGACCAACTCAGACGCACTGCTTGTTCTGTGAACTAGGCTGCCATTTGGGTGGAACTGCAAGTACGGTCTGTGTAGGTATAGGAAGAAGACCCTTTTCTTGTAGAGTCTTAAGTCGAACCTCTTTAGCTAAAAACTCATTAACCACAAGTCAACAGAGGGAAGTGGATTGCGATGGAGAAAGAACCACGGAGACCTTCAAAATCATCCTTAAGAGCCATAAAAAATTGAACTAACCACTGCTTTTCTCTATATGTACAATACAACTCATGAGTACTCAGCCCTACAGGCTTAGTGAAAGCTAACTGATCTCAAAACCTAGTCATAATTGAGTAGAACTCTTGAATACTCTTATCACCTTGGCGAGCAGCCTGGATCTCATGTTCCAATTGATATCTCTTGGCAAAATTAGATTGAACAAATAATTTGGACAAATAATCCCAAATTTCTTTGGTTGTGTTAAACTTAGCCAAATGTACTCCAATGGCCTGCTTAACAGAGTTATTAATCCATGTAATAATTTTTGCATTATTAACATCCCAATTGTTTAACAACTCAGCATAATTCTCTACCTTAGAATTAGTTGGAATTGTCACAACTCCCATAATGTAGCCCCACATATTCTTTCCTAACAAAAAATTTCTCATTACATATGCCCAATAGGCATAATTATCTCCTATCAACTTTACACTAATAGCTTAAAGAGAATCTGAATTTCCACTTGCCATTTTCACAAATCACATAAGCCCAATGCACTAAACAGATCACAAAAGAGTGTAGCAAATTACACCTAATGCAATTAGAAGACAACCACAAGTCAAAAACAACAAGACTTTGAGATTCGAACCAAAACCCAAGTTGTTTGTACCACCCAACACACAATCAACACTAAAATCTCAAACAAACTTGACCAAAATCAAATCAAACAGCGATGGAAGACTCAATCAAACCCAAAACAGCCTACAACGTACCATTTAATCGCACAAACCAACACAACCAGGGCTCCAATCTCACAAATCTTGTCCAAAATCAAACCAAACAACAATGGGTAACTCAATCGAACCCAAAGAACCTCAAATCGCACCACTTAGAAGGGATTTGATGCATCAAAACCAAGAAAATTGCTCAGAAATCACAGATCGCGAAAATCAGCCAATTTTTCTCAAAAATATTCAAAAACTCAAAAAACATATCAAACGATCTAAAACAATTACAAAAAAATACCAGAATTCTCCCCATGAAATTCTGATCCAAACTGGGTAGATCTCGTCCCGATTTGATGATGTCATGTTGATGTTAGCCATACAGACGCTGACATCAGCATCACCACTATGCTTGATTGAGTCTGTCATGGCTGATACAATGTTCTTAATCAACTTTGGATCTCAACCATGCTCTGATACCATGTTAACTTTAATAAAAAAATTAGAAAGTAAAAGAGACGAGGAAAATATCTTAATGGAAGTATATTCAAGTCTGGAAACTTACAATACCTAGAAAAGAAAAGAGCCCATTATAGTAGAACTAAACAAAAGATACTGAAAAGACTATACTACCATTAATGATTAGGAATGGTCACGGGGTGGGTTTGGGACGGGGTGACCCTTCCCCAACCCCGACCCCGACCCCGACCCCGCCCCCGCCCCCGCCCCCTCCCCTCCCCGTCCCGTTTAGAAGTTTACCCCGACCTCGATCCCGATCCCATTTATATTCCCCGACTTCACCCTGTCTCGTCCTGAATCCCGATATATATATTTTTTAAGTAAGTTAAAACTTTTATTTTGATAAGTAAATTAATTGTTTTTGGCCAAAATAACTAATATAAGAAAAAAAATATGAGTGTGATATGAAAAATCTTAAAACTAATTTTGTATAATATTATTTATTGGTAAAAAATAGTGTATATAAGAATAAATAAAAAAACTTAATATATAAACGGGGCGGGGTTACTATTCCCTAAACCCGTCCTAAACCCGACGGGGTTTTAGAAGCCACACCCTGACCCTGCCCTGACCCCGACCCCGTTTGGGGGCGGGGCGGGTCCCTGACGGGACAGGGCAAATTGCCATCCCTCTATTAATGATGAGCTAATACACAAACTAACATGCTAATTATTCTAACACATCTAATGTCCATTCCCACCACATTAGACAAATCCTGCAACTAGTGCAACAAATGCCCATACTACCAGAGCCCAAGTTGACCAATCTAAACACCTCTTATAAGGTTATTATAAAATCCTGGCCCATAGCTTCCCTCAACCATTCAGAAGAAAGAAAGAGGGAGGGGGTTGAAGATGTTAAAGGAATGCAGCTGTCATAACTACTGTATTCAAATAACAACAAATCCTCAAAATAATTCCCTGAGAGACTCCATCGAGTTGTTTGGCAAACAGAGACCAAATGTCAGTTTCTTCATTATTATTACTTTTTGTTTTATTTGATTCTCAATGTAACTTCAAACCACTTTCTAGCTGATGCTAGAATAAATATGCAATGGGTCAGATATATTTAGTCTTTGTCGACTTTAATGTTCCATTTGATTACTAACATTACTTTAATGTTTTTTTTTTTGGTAATTAACATTACTTCTAATGCTATTGTCAGAGGCAAGGGGAATTGATGTATATAATCACATACGACATTCTATTTGGCCAGGTTGTTAATTTTCTGTTCGGGGCAGCCTTGAGTTTTCAGAGGTCACATTGTTTATTACTGTTTACTGTACTGGCATCAGTTGTTACATTCTTGCCTTGTTACTTTATTTTTATTGTTCCAATGGCATGGGCTATACAATGTAGGGTAGCCCTCCCCTTACCACGAGGGAGAAGCAGGAGATACCACTGTCTTAGTAATGTGAACATTCTTCTCTTTTTTAAGCAGTCAGGGACAGGTTGCTCATGGATGAAGGAAAAGGGAAAAATATACATGTTTCAACAAACATAGTCCACACACCTGTAGATGTTCTATGATGACACATGCACATGCTTAGGGTTTAGTTTTACAATACCTAATACGTTGTGGACAAGTTTGTGGTACTTAAATTGTGAAGTTAATATTTTAGTTGATTTGGCATTAAAACCTATTGTTTTTTTTTTTTTTTTTTAAATTAATGAGAAATTAAAGTGGTACCAATTGCAAAATAAAATGAGACAAATTAGTCTAAGATGCTTCTCATGTGCAACTGAGGTTGTAAGAAAGGTCATGAATATTTTGGCTTTACAAACAGCTAACTGGAGATGATAGATCCATGTAGCTGACCCCAAGCTGTTGGAATTAAGATTTATTGAGTTGTTGGTGTCTTTACATGTAAGAATATTTAGTTTACTTGCTAGAAGAGAGAGAAAATTTAGTCTATTGAGTTCTCATATATCCTTTCTTATCTGCTAAAGTTTGTGCCAAGAAGCTTTGCATGCAAGGATCAAAATTTCATTTCGTAGTGTTGTTTTGGTCACATAGAAAACGGGAACATTTCGGAAGCACAGTGGAAATAATGAAAACAATTAAAATGTTTAGAAACACT
This sequence comes from Nyssa sinensis, assembly GCA_008638375.1. Classification (NCBI taxonomy): domain Eukaryota; kingdom Viridiplantae; phylum Streptophyta; class Magnoliopsida; order Cornales; family Nyssaceae; genus Nyssa; species Nyssa sinensis. Next base: position 1,073,022 of record CM018032.1, on the reverse strand, counting down.
TGAAAACTCAAAAAAAAATACATGAATGTGTGAATATTAATATTATCAATATACCTTGATATTATTAATCATTCTTTGATTCAAAGCATCATCCCCTCTCAATTGAAAAAGCAGATGGCAGACTGCAGTTCAAAGGACTCAACTCTCTTCTTTCCAACAAAGAAAGCCATCCTTTTTTCTTGATCGAAGGTCCCATCCATGGGGATCTTTGAGAAGACTGCCATCAACATCCAAAGCAAATGTTGACAACAAGGGAAAAGGCAAAGCACTGTTTGGCATCCATGTCCATCCACACAAGAAGATTTTAGAATGAAATTGAAAAAAAAAATATAAATATAAATTAGTCATTAATATCAAATAACTGTTTACTAAATAAAAACTATTATAAAAAATTAGAGCTAATTTTTTATGTTATATGAAATTATTATATATATTTTATAATAGATGTAAAATTATTATAAATAAATACAATACTATAATATAATAGATATATACTATGTAATATTTATGAATTAGACAATTTGAAACAAGTTACATTTAAAATAATATTAAAACAAATAGAAATTTAAACCTATTGTAATTAGTAACCAAGTATTAAAATAAATTGTTTATCTACATTTTATTTCCACTACTTTTACTTTTTCTTATCTACTGCTTTTGAAAAAAAGAAAGAACTATCTTCTTGTACTTTTGGGTCTTAATTTTTTAATCTCTTCTTTCATTTGAACAAAAAAATGGATATTATCTTTTACCAACTTCTAAAATTATTGTTGATACGAAAGAAATGTTTTTACTAGTTTCGATATGTTTCTACGGAAACAACTTTGTTTCTATGGAAACATGTGAATTGCGGTATTCCACTAGTGTTTTGTTTCGGTTCATTGAGAAACAAAAATGTTTTGGCTGTTTCGATGGAAAAGAAACGAGATTTTGATCCTTGTTTGGATGATGACATATCTTGTGCATGGTGAATCTTAGTACTATACAATGTGCTTAATTACCACAGTCCCACTTAATTATTATAGTGATGTAAATTGAGTTACACTAATTTAGTAATTAATTGCCTAACAGTGCATAATTACGTCTCTGATTCGTGGCATTGCTCTGTTTTTTGATTTTGTTTAGTCATCTTCTGACTTGAACTCTTTTCTACAGGCAGCATTATTAGTTGGCGATGCAGAGAAATTTCTCTTGCTTCGTAAAGATGCTCTACAGTCAGCTCTAGCTCAGCTTCTAGTGAGAAAGAGAGTGAAAAGTGTCAAAGACTTGGTGGCTCTTCATCAAATTCCTGGTCTGTGTTATAATTTTTTTTTTTTCCTGATCTGTGTCACATCACATCACTGTCCTGCCCATTGTGGATTCTGTCTTCTAGTGGAGATGATAAATGCATAATATAATTCAGCTTTTCAGTTTCTTTTGCTTTGGTTAACAATTGCTTGCTACCCGTAAAAGGAGGATTGTTCTTAATTTTGAACTTTTGGAAGGCCTTTATCATATTAGCAAGCATATCTGACTTGTATAGATATTTTTATGTTTTTGATCAGCTTTTCCTCAGATATTATTTGATGTGAGTTCCATTTTGATTGTGCTCAGAGCGTATTGTTCATCTTTGATGTAATTATGGGGTTCACATGAAATAATTTTCTCTGTTATTGTGTAATTCATTTACACATATTTAAGGTTCTGAGGTGTGTTGCTAATTTCTGTTGCAGATGTTTTAAAACCTCGGTATGTTCGAGTAAATACTCTCAAATTGGATGTTGAGTCTGCCATACACGAACTAGGGAAACAAAATGAGGTACTTCCTTCCTGAACTATACTGATGAATTATTTTAGAATATGCCTTGACACATTAGAAAAAAAATTATCATCTTTTAGCTAGAACCACCTCAACACAGCTATGATACTTACCAAAAAAAAGGAACTGCAGCATCCAGGATGATATAGACATGATCTTTTTGACAAAGATTCTTCTCATGATGAATGTCTATTATTTTGCTACTTTTTTTCTCTCCCTAATACAAGAAATAGGGATCCCCTTTTCCTTTGTTTTCATATCCTTATTTTTTTCCCTTTCTAAGTGCAGCTCTACCAACCTTCACTGGTTTATTTACATCTCGGATACCTGGTATCTATGTAAGCGTCACCCTTGAGTTGGAATGTATCATTTGTATAATTTTAAGGTTTGTAAGATGAGAGAAAGAGAGAGAAAGAGAAGGGAGATAATAATCATCTCTACACCTAGTATTCATATTTTTGAATATAAAAAAATTACAAAAATACCACTATTGAAATATTTCAGTATTGTAACACTCCCCATCAAATTGGTACTTAGATATTAGCCATGCTCAGGTTGTATATAACTCTATGAAAAACTTCACTTGACACTTCTTTAGTTAAAATATCAGTCAATTACTCTCCTGTCTTCACAAAAGAAGTACAGATAAGACAAAAGCTCAACTTTTCTTTAATGAAATGCCTATCAACTTCAACATGCTTGGTTCGATCTTGTTGAATAGGGTTATGAGAAACACAATAAAGTCTCATTGGAATACTTGAATCAAACAAAACCAAGATATTTTTATCATAATCTTGAACCACAAAATCTCACACACATGGTGTCCAAAACTTTGAACTCTGGATATAGCAATGACCGGCTGTTTTTCATTATGTCAAGTCATGAAGTTGCCTCTGAAAAAGGTTTAGTATTTAGATGTGAATCTTCTGTCCTTAACTGAAATTGCCTAATCTGCATCAGGTGACTGTGTTTGAAAAATAGAAGCCCTCTCTCTAGTGTTCTGACTTCATATACCGATTAATTTTAAAAACTGCTTCTGGATGAGATGACGGAAGAGAGTGCATAAATTGACCCACCACACTTGCAACATAGGCAATATATGGCCGAGTGTTTGAGAGATAAATTAGCTTGTCCACAAGTATGTATCAACAGTTGTATCATCATTATCCCCAAGCACATGATTTTGGCTTAATCTGTGAATCGGAAGGCTTGTAGTCAAGCTTTTGAGTCTCCTTCAGCCAATGCAAAACATACTTCGTTGGGGAAATAAAATTTCCCTTCTTACATTTTTCGACTACTATTCCAAGAAGTTTCTTTATATCAAACTTTGTAGCCAAAAAAGATTCAAAGCTTGTACTTCTTCATCATTATTTCTCGTTATGACTATATTATTTACATAAACTATGAGCACAACTTTCCCTTACTTATGTTTGATGAAGAGGGTATTATCAATGTTAGTTTGTTTATACCCATATAATGTTACCAGGAACATGAATTATTATGGTACGTGGAGAGGGAAGGGGGACGGAGATTGTCACTTGTTATAGAACGTAGTACATCACGGTAGACTTCTTCAAATCGCTTTGTTGGAATGAAATATATATATTTTTTAAAACGTAAAATGTTTTTTAATCATATTTGTAATAATATTTATATATATGTATACTAGAAAAATTCTAATAAATCCAACTCATTATTAGGAAATAAAAATTCCAATGATGTATGAATGTATTTTCTTATTTGTTGCATATTTTTTGTGGTACGTAATTGTGCCTAGCTTACTCACGTCAATGTCAATATAATGGAAAAAAGTTTGGCAGTACATCTTCAATGACTTCCTTAATCACATATTGAGAATGCAAAATATATAATGACTAACGATTTGAATGCTAAATCTTGCATTTCAAATAGCTAATGATCCACGATTGGGATCATGCGATCCAAATTGAAAATTTCTAGGGGGGAGCGAATTGTGGTAACTGTTTACACATACTTCCGCATAGCTCTACTGAATCTTTCAAACTAGGATCTAGGAGGTTGCATCAAGCTATAAAGGGACTTTTTTAGGTTACAAACTTTCCCTTTAGAAGACAGATGGAAAACTAGGGGGAATATTTATATACACTTCCTAATTCAAATCACAACGAAGAAAAATATTTTTCACATCTAATTTTTGATGATACCCATTTCAGATAGCTGCCAAGGAGAGCAACACTCTAATGGAAATCGTCTTAATTATTTGTACAAAAGTTTCTTGGTAATTAATCTCATAGGTTTAAATGAAACTCTTAGTCATGAGTCTAGCTTTACACCTTTCTACTGATCCATTTGCTTTATTTTTTACAATGAGATCTTTAGTCAACAATCTAATTTTACCTCCTTAACAAAAGTTTCTTAGCCACCAATCTAGCTTTACACCTTTCTACTAATCCATCCGCCTTTTGCTTAAAAGCTTCTTGGTAATCGATTTACTCCTGAGAAAGAATTGAGGTCTTTGAGGCTGAAGCCAAAGTAGTAGTTAGGGAATCTTTAGAGGTACGATGAACATGGGACCTAGTCACTCCTGTAGTGCGTTCCCCTCTGTCCTGCATAAGTCAGCCATGAAGTTTCTAGAAATTCTCTTTAGTGTATCTCGTCTTTCTATAATAATCATAAACAAGCTTATCCATATCATCAGAATGGGAACCAACAACCTAAGTACCATCCCTACCCCTACTAATCTGTTTGCCTACTTGCTGAGATGCTGAAGCAATGGTGGATCTCTCCTCGGTCAAAGATGTAGAAGTAGGGGTGGTCTCTCCTTAGTAGATAACTGAAGCAGAATGCTCCTGTTGTCCTAGTCTTGAACACAAGCATACACCTGATTGAAAGAAAGGGGAGGGCAAGAAGTCGAAGTCCAATCCTTCTTTGAACAAGGATACACCCGATCCTGCGGCCCAAAAACTAAACTCAAAACGGATCATATTTTATTTTCAAATCTGCTAAAAACTAAAAAATGAGCTCCTGCTCCACCTTCTTAAACTTCTGGGCATCACCAAAACAATCTGCCTGAAACACTTGATTCTATCCAATTCCTGCCATACCCCGTTTGAATATTATAATAGTAGCCAAAATTATCTCTCTATAAATGCTTATTTCAAATTATAAATTTGAGTTGCATTTTCCATCTTTAAATAAGTTTGTCCGCTAAATAAAAGCAATTACTGATTTTTGGCTGCATAGGGTGAAGAACTCATGACATAACGGTAGAGTTATTTGAATCCCACTAAACAAACAGTGGATCTAAGGTACTGGGTTTCACAGTTTTTTTGGCTGCATTTCCCAGTCTTCCCCTTGCTTTTAATAAACAACAGTGTCAATGGAGATCAAGCATGATAATTAGTGTCTTTAAGCTTAGCAGTCATAATATGTAGTGTAGAGTTTTTATTTTGGGTATAGACTGACCCAATACATCACCACTAGAGCTACTAGAGACACAACTAACCTCCGCCATACTCAATAGGTCTAGGTTTCAAAAAACTATAGATAATTTAAATCGGTACCAAATAGAGTCAAATAAGGCTGACACTAGCCAAAAAGGCTGAAACAGTGCTAGAAACACCAAAAAATATTTTTCTTAGAAATATCGGAAACCTCAACTGCGAATTTTTTTTTTAAATACTAGCAAATCTCTTAAAAGTCATTGATACGCATACCTTGACTACAATTATCACATTTTAATATTTTTTCCTATTATTTTTTAATTTTCTAGCACCTAAAAAATATTTTTCTTATAAATAATTGTTAAGAAGATATTTTATTATTTATATGATTTTTTTGAAGTTAAACTAATGAGAAGTATCATTTAATTTGAATAACATTACAACAAGTAATATAAATAATAACAAAAAATGATTATAACCATGAAAATCAATAGTGTGATTAGTTATGGAATAAATTTTTGGAGGTCAAAAGGCCTTTTCGAGTTCATATTGACTTGAATGTTTTGAAAACCCATTTCAAATATTTGTTTTTGGATTATTTGTTCAGTATCTCTCTTGTATATAAATCTTCTAAAAATAGAAATCATAAGACTTCTGCAAAAAAAAAAAAATTAAAATTTTGAAAAAAAAATCTTAAAACAGATGTATCAGTCTTGTAACAGCCGTAACGGTTCGATAACGGCTCGTAACGACCGAAATGTAGCGGTATCGGCCGATATAGCTATGAATTTTAGTCACACTGATATATCAGCCTGCATTGGTATCGGATGGTAAAAAGCAAAAGATATGTAACAACCGATACGTAATGTAACGACCGTTATTTAAAACTATGCATACAACATGTAATTTGATTGTTTATGGAAAGAATTCTCAAAATTGTTAGGACTTTTAGTCTAAGTTTTGTTGGCTAATTTGTATTGACAAAACTATATCGAGTTGTAATGTGTTCAAGTCCATGTGAATAATATTCTCAAGTCTTGTGTTCACTCAAGCTACCAAGCATCATGATCAGATTCTTCAAATGCAGTGTTCGCAATGGTAAGCAAAGGTAATGATTACACACATTGGGTTTGGATTACACACACACTTCATGAATTAAAAGATTGTCTTCAATGAATCAGTTTGCAAGTTTCTTCAAATGCAGTGTTCGCAATGGTAAGCAAAGGTAATGATTACACACATTGGGTTTGGATTACACACATACTTCATGAATTAAAAGATTGTCTTCAATGAATCAGTTTACAAGTTTGAGTGGTTGTAATTAAATAATAACGACTTAAGGTTTTATAAGGTAAAATTTTTTTTAACATTAGTTGGGTCATTATACTTTAATTAAGCCAAATTGCCTCACTGTGACTAGGTTGGTTCAAACGAAACGAACCTTGGTTTCGTTCGAAAGAAATTTCTAGAGGGGTTTCATTTGAACTCGTTTGATCAATCGTTCGATCGAAAATTCCAGTGAGCATTTGTTCCACTTTGTTCAACAAGTCGTTCGACCGAATTCACGTTCGTTCGAATGATTATCGCACATATTAGTTTACTAATTCGATTTGAACAATGCATTTTGGTTTCTAAACCCTACTCTTTATAAGAGTTTGATCTCCAATTTGTGGGAGACTTTTTGGCTGCTATCAAGAGAGTTTTTAAACTTTCCAAAAAGGTTTTTCTCCATGTTCATTATGTACATATAGATCAAATCTAATGCATAAGATCACGTTCTACAACATCCAATGAGTTCAAGCTTGTGAAGATCAAGCGTTGTGCCATCGGTAGAGTTTAAGGTTTCGTGGAGTTTGCAATTGTGATTGAGGAGTGCCGTTTGTGGATTCAAAGCAATGTACCACTTCAAGAGCGCTTGAGGATTTGAGTTCGAGGAGATTTATATTGTGAACAAGGCTTGAAGGACTAAGTCTGTGTGTCTACAGAATTTGTAATCACCAAAACTCATATAGTGGATTGCGTGTATCTGGGTCAGTGCCATGGGGTTTTCCAAAGCAGATTCGATTGAATTGTGGCGGTTTCCTCGCCAACAAAAATCAGTGTGCTTCTTCCTTGCTCTTTATTATTGCTTTATTTTTATTGCTATAATATATTGATGCATGCCATCAATTGATATTGCACACACTAGAACCTAATCCACACTTAATCGAAGTGAAAACCTCAATCCAATCAAAGCAAGTTAAAATTGATCAAGATTAATTTTAAATTTGCTAAACAGACGTGTTCATCCCCACTAAGTCTTTATATTGAAATTATCTTTAACCCAGAATGACCAATTCACTGCCAGGAAGTACATCTTGGTTTGCCATTCCTATGGCATTTGACACCTCTGTCTACTTGAGCAAATAAAAAATTACCCATGGCACCCTTGGATTTTGCTGATTGTTTCGTTGTTGATGTGATGGTAATGAGTTTTTCATAATTAAACCCCAAAATTACCTCACTCACTTGAATATGGTCCTTATTTTATACTTTGTCAATTTTTGAAGCACGCTTGTTTCTTTTATTTGAAAATTTTAATAAGATTTTCTTTCTTTTTCTAGTTTGTTTGTTTAATGATTCTTTTGGTTTGTACATTCAATAGGTTTACAAGGATGGCATGATTTCTGGCTTGTTGATACTCCCACCCGGTACTGATTTGCACGATCATCCTTTGGTTCTAAATGGAAGTGTCTTTATGCAAGTAAGAACTTTGTTATTTTATGTTTTTTAATGTTTAAGAGTCCCTTGATGGGTCTAGATTTCTTTATTTTTTTTGGAGTGTTAGCATTATGACTTTCATTATTTATACAAAAAAGAAAAAAAGAAAAAAAAACTTACAAGCTGTAGTCCATTGTTTTTTTCATTCTTCCTTTTCATTTTATATCAAAGTCTATTGTTAGGGTAAGGCGAGTTCCATGGTGGCAGCGGCCCTTAGGCCTGAGCCAGGATGGGAGGTGAGTTATGATGATGTTATGTTTGTATTAACAGAGATTGAGATTCATGAGTAATTTGTTGTTGCTTCGGTGTCCTCTGCAATTGCTTAACCCATGATCGCTTATAATCTGTGTAGGTACTTGATGCATGTTCAGCACCAGGAAACAAAACTGTACACCTTGCTGCTCTTATGAAGGGAAAGGGAAAGATTATAGCTTGTGAACTTAATGAAAAAAGGGTTGAACGTTTAAAAGGCACTATCAAATTGGCTGGGGCTGCTAGTATCCTTTCAATGGCTGTCTGATTCTGTAAATGCCATCTGCCTCTCTTAGTTGCCTATTTGTTATTCTCTCTTAGCTAGTTTCAATTGTGGAATGACGACAATCTAATTGTAGCAGATGTGTGTGCGTGAGCGCAAATGGCGCACACTTGCTGCTATACTCAGAGTTCAACATTCTACTTGATCTCTACTTTTCAAACATAGTCTACCACCTTTGGAAGCATAATTTCCAGATCAGTTATGATTTCTTAGCTTTTATCTATTTAATTTATCAGGAATACATCAGTAGACTTAACCTGGCTTCTAGATGTGGAGGTTCTGCATGGGGACTTCTTGAACCTGAATCCAAAAGATCCTTCGTACTCAAAGGTATTCTGGGCTGCACCTTCATGTTAATGAAGTGTAAAGTTCTCTAGTGGACAAACTGGAGGCCAAAGTATTAAACTTGGGCAGAAGTCACTAGGTGTAGCCAGGGGCATCATGATTATATTCATTCTGCGATATTTCAACATAAGAAAATTGTAAAACAAATGGCGTACTGGAGTTACACGTGTTGGAATTTAAGTGCTGTAGACAAGACAAAAATGAAAGAAAAAAAATGAACAATTTAACTGGAACATAGGTGATGGGTACAAACTCTACAAATGTGCAATAAAATCCTGAAAGAGTGATCAGCCAGAGATTTGAGAACCTGTCAACCACTAATAGTGATTGAGTCATGATAAGACAGCATCCGAAGCTCTCAATTTATTGTAGGATTTTCTCATATGAATATTGTTCTTCCCCATCAGATTCCTTTTCTTTTTTTTTGGTCTTTTGGGGTGGGGTACATGAAAGCAAGAAATAAGATGGATTATCACTCCATCTGCCCTGAATATGTCATCCTTCTCCTACTGTAACTGAAAATTGAACCATATCCAGTTTTCATTTTTCAGCTTGGTTTCAAAGATTGAAAAGGAGGAAATCTTGACACTTTAACATTTGAACATTGTGATCCTGCTCCTTCCAACTGCCTTTACTGGATTACATTAAATATTTGGATCTATTATCTGTATTCAAGCACAGTCTTTTTGCAGGTTCGTGCTATACTCTTAGATCCTTCATGCTCTGGATCTGGGACTGCTGCTGAAAGATTGGATCATCTGCTTCCATCGTACAGTGCAGGTGACCTTTAGTTTCTTTTCATCTTTTGAGGTTCTCATTCTCATCTTTGTGTTCTCCTTTCCTTTTGGCTTTTCTACATCCATTAAGCTGCTGCCACCTTGCAGTCACATTCATTGGCTCAAATCAATACGCTTTTAGGTGAAACTAAAAATACATACATTAATTCCTGCTAGTACTGTAAAAGTTACATTTAATGAAAAGATTATATTAAGAAATCTCTATTTTTGCCAAGTTGAAGTAATTCCTTTCTTCGAGAATTGGATCTACTTTTATCTTAGCTGTTGGTTCTTTTCTACAACAAACAATAATAACATATATCTTCTACATCTCATATCAAATGTCTTTTTTGAATATAACCCAGAAAATTGACTGAAATTTTTTTTTTTTGGTGGTAATTAAAAAAGAAAAGACTCTCATGATAATACAATCTAAAATTTCTTATACAGATAAGAAACATTCAGATTATCTTACTTCACTGCTTTATTAGAATGTCACATTTCATATGCAGCTGCTTTGTTCAAGTTGTAAGTTTATATCCAAGTCCCTAGAAAATTTGGTCCTATGCAATGTTACTTTCATTATTGATCTCTTTTGCTGAAATATAATTACACAGGTCATGCTGATACCACTGACCTAGATCGACTGACAAAACTTGCTGCTTTCCAAAAGAAGGCTCTGTTACATGCATTGTCTTGTAAGTTTGTTGTTAAAGTGGAGTTTCTCTCTAATGTTGCTCTAGAAGTTTTTTTAACCCAATCTGTGAATATATTCTTATTTAAAGTCCTTACACTGAGTTGAGATACATATATATGTGAGCGTGCACATGTGTTGGTTTTCTATATTGGTGCCTGACTGGTACATGGGTGACCTCAGTCAGTAAAATGGGAGCCAGAACATGGTCTACAACTTAAATTTTTTATGGTACAGTGTCGTTGGACTCGGGTCTCCCAGTTTAAATGCGATGATGTGGTAAACTTGGGTACTTGGTTTGAATTCTGTAATATAACCCTCTCACAAAGATGTTTTTGAATGTGTGAGATTCTTTTTACCTATTTCTAACTTGAGGACAAGGAGTTAACATTTAGGGATAATTACACTGACCACTTCTAGGTATCTGACAATTGCAATCAGTATTCCTGAGGTTTCTAAAATTACACTGTCCGTTTTAGTGTCACTACCATCATATGCCGTTACTAACAAAGACGGAAATTGCTGATACAAGCCAAATTTTATTCTTAAATGCTAAAATTGCCCTTAAAAGTAATAGAAGGATTATTTTACCCCACATGATAATGTTGAATGACAAAATTAACCTTCCAACAATTTAAAACTGTCGAAGGTATTTTAGAAAATAAAAAAGATGTATTCTTGGCTTACAAGTAAATAAAGAATTTATCCTAAATTAGTTCTTACAATCAATCAATCAATCTATACAATCAATCAATCTAAATACCTAAATTAGCTCAATCTAATGCTTAAATTAAGTTATAGATTAAGCTCAATCTAATTCTTAAATTAAGTTATAGATTAAGCTCAATCTAATGTCTAAATTAAGCTATAGATTCGGTCAATATTTATAACACTCCCCCTTAAGCTAGAGAGTATATATTTATAACTCTAAGCTTGCTACAAATAGAGTCGATGACAGTCTTTGGTGAAGAGATTGGCAAGTTGACTACTAGAAAGAATAAACAGAGGAGTGATTTCCTTGGACTCTATTTTAAATTGAATGAAATGACAATCAACTTCAATATGCTTGGTCCGTTCGTGAAAGATTGGATTGTTGGCAATATGATTCGCCACTTGATTGTCACAATGGAGAGGTGTTGAACCACGTTCTAGAACTTCAAATTTTTGCACAGGTGTTCTTAACCAAGTTAGCTCACAAGTAGTATGTGCCATTGCTCGATACTCTGCCTCAATATTAGAACGTGACACAACTGACTGCTTCTTGCTTTTCCAAGTCACGAGATTACCCCCTAAGAAAGTACAATAACCAGTGATAAATTTGCGATTTGAAGATGATCCTGCCTAATCAACATTAGTATATTCCTCAATCCAAAGATGTCCAGATGATCAATAAAGAAGACCATGTCCTGGGGCATTCTTAAGATACTTCAAGACAAGAGTAATTGCATCCATATGAGGAACTGGAGGACTAGTGATAAACTGACTCACAACACTAACTGCATAGGAAATGTTAGGTCGACTGAGTAATGGTTAGGTAAATGAGCTTACCCACGAGTCTTTGATACATCTCTGGATCCTCAAACCAATCATCCTCATTTGGCATCAACTTTAGATTGGTCTCCATGGGCATAGTTACAGGTTTGGAGCTAAGATAACCTGTATCTTTGAAAATATCAGTAGTGTACTTCCTCTTAGACAAACTGATCCCTACTTATTGATCTTGCGACCTCAATACTAAGAAAATAACGAAGCTTTCCAAGATCTTTGGTGAGAAAGATAGAACCAAGATAGCGAATCAATGTTTGGATACCTGCCTTATCATTGCCGGTGATCACAATATCATCAACGTAGACAATTAGAATCACGATACCTCTTTTCATCTTCTTAAAGAATACCGAGTAATCAGCTTGGCTCTGAGTCATATCATAAGTAACTACTGCCTTACTGAATTTATCAAACCAATCTCGGGGAGATTGTTTGAGTCCATAAACAGACTTCTAAAGATGACAAACATATTTCCCCTGGGACTCAAAACTAGGTGGTTGAGCCATATACACACTTTCAACAAGATTGCCAAGTAGGAAAACATTTTTGACATCGAGCTGATGAAGAGGCCAATCGAGATTCGTAGCGAAAGATATGATAACCTGAACATAATTCAATTTGAAAACAAGAGAAAGTCTCAGTGTAATCAATGCCATTGGTTTGGGTAAAACCTTTGGCCACAAGGCGAGCGTTCAGCCGATCAACGGTACCATTAGGATTTTGCTTGTTTGTGAAGACCCAACGACAACCAACAATTTAAGCACCAACAGGTTTAGGAACAAGAGCCTAAGTACGATTTAATTCCAAAGTATGCATTTCCTCTTCCATTGCGGTTTGCCAATCAGGATGAGAAAGAGCTTCCATGTAGGATTTAGGAACAACGAGAGATGATAGGGGCAGAGAAAGCTTGAAAGGAATATGATAAATGATTATAAGAGACAAAGTTAGAGATAGGATGAGCAGTGCAAGTACGTGTACCTTTATAGACTGCAATGGGTAGATCAAGATCAGAGTCAAAAAAATGAGATGGATCGGTAGATGGTGTGGTAGGTGGAGGATGTGAGAGAGAAGGTCCAGCAGGAAGAGTGACTGGAGCTGCAACCTGGTGACGACGAACATACACCTAAGAAATAGGAGGATGAGTAGGAACACTTGTAGGTAAAACAATGTGAGGAAATAATGGTGCTTGTAATTGACTTCTTTCTGGAGAATAGTAGGGAATAGTCTAAAAGAAAGTGATATTAACATTGACAAAGGGCTTACGTAAGATTGGACTGTAGCACTTGTCACTTTTCTGTGCGCGTGAATTACCAAGAAATATGCATTTATGAGCACGAGGGTCAAGTTTGTCACGATCAGGCTGCAAGTTATGCTCAAACGAAGCACATCTTAAACTTTGGGGGAAAAGGAGAAAGGCGTTTTATCAGGAAACATGATATTAAAATGTGATTTTTCCTACAAAATGTGAGAAGACATTCTATTTGAAAGATTCGTAACTGTAAGGACAACATCCCCCCCAAAACATTTGGAAATATGCATCTGGATCATAAGGGCATGAGCTATAGCAAGAATGGGACCGTTCTTTCTTTCGGCAATCTCATTTTGTTGGGGGATGGTGACACATGATGTTTGGTGTATAATGCCTTTGGACGCGAGAAACTGTTTAAAATGACTGTCTTTATACTCTTGAGCATTATCAATTTGAAAAGCTAACAATTTGGCATTGAATTGATTAGAAATTTCAGTACAAAAGGATTGAAAATCATTAGACAATTGAGAATGATTTTTAAGCACATACACCCATGTCAAATGAGAATGGTCATCAATAAAAGTAACAAAATATCAAGAACTACATAAATCAATGGTCCGAGATGGTCCCCAAATATCAAAATGAACGAGTGAAAAGATTGGAAATAAGGGGGGTTAGCACGTAGAGGAAACAAAACTCTACGATGCTTACTAAGTTCACGTCTCACAATTAAAACTAGAAAAATCAAATAAAGTAGGAACTAAGTGACGAAAATTTACAGAAGATGAGTGTCCAAGGCGATAGTGCCATTGATAAGGAGAAACAACAGAATGTAGAGCAGAAGGAGTCGATTGACAAGATGACTGACTGTAGTAGAGTCCATTCTTCTCATATCCCCTACCAATCATCCTCTTCATCTTTAGATCTTGAAATTCACAATAAGAGGGATAGAAAGTCACTGAATAGTTGAAGGATTTGATAAGTTTATGAATAGACAGCAAATTGAAAGGAAATTGGGGCATGTATAAAACATATGAAAAAGTGAGACCAAAAGTGTAAACACTACCAATTCCTTGAACACAAGCTTTAGTCCCATTAGTAATAGTGACAAAGGAGGAAGAAAAATAACAAAAAATATTAGAAAGAAAAGATAAGTTACTTATCATATGATCAGATGCCTTGGAATTAAGAATCCAAGAAGTACTGGAAGAAGAATGAAGACGTGTGTTACTTGACGAGACCAAATTGGTTGTGGAAGTAAAAGAGGCATTGGCACGTTGAAAAATAGAATCATACTCTGTCTTGGAAAGGATCTAATCTTCAGAAACCAATTCAACGCGAGATTATTGAAGGTAATTGGAATCCTTCAATTTTGTAATAGTCAGTGATCCAATAAAAAAAGAATCTTTGTTGTCCTTTATGTCTAATTTATCAGTCATGATAAGATAAAGAAGTTGTTAGAGCAAAGATTTGGGAAGCGAGAGAAGCTTGTCGAGACTGGCTGGGCTAAGGGAGCTGAAAGGCTCTGCCGATGGTGACGAGAGGCTGGGCTGAAGAGGCCGAGAGGTGCCGAATGAGATGAGAGGGGCTGAGGGAGACGAGAGACACAAAGAAGAGGAGGACCGAGAAAGAGAAGCGATGGTTTAGAAAACCCGCTTTGCTACCATGTCGAAGGTATTTTAAAGAATGAAAAAGATGTATTCTTCTCTCTAGGAGGGCAAGATTTATAGTCATAGCTTACAAGTAAATAAGGAAATTATCCTAAATTAGTTCCTACAATCAATCTATATAATCAATCAATCTAAAATCAATCAATCTAAATACTTAAATTAAGCTATATATTAAGCTCAATCTAATGCATAAATTAAGTTACAGATTTGGTCAATATTTACAATCAATATTTACAACAAAACCCGTTTAACCAAATTAAAAAGATTTTTAATGTCAAAAAATAAATTATAATTTTGAAAAATCATACTATAAAATAAAACAAATTGAAGTGCTTCCAAAAATTTAAACTATTCAGATATCTAAGAATCCCCAAATTAAAAATCATAATAATTTTTAAAAAAGTCACAATTAATGAATCATATACTCAAATATGGTACAAAACATTCAAACTATAGATTCGAGAAAATGATGAATAAATTTCTCTCAAAAATCTTATCTCTGAAATTCCTAAAATCTCTCTCTAATATACCTCTTATCTCTAAAATCTCTAGAATGTCTCCCGAAAATCTTATTTCTGAAATTCCTAAAACTTCTGTCAAAATTTTTTTCTCTAAAATTCCTAAAATCTCTCTCTAATATACCTCTTATCTCTAAAATCCCTAAATAATTTGTTTTATTTCTCTAAAATTCATAAAATCTCTCTAAAGTCCCACACATAACTTTTTCTAAAATTTCTCATTCAAACACCTCATTATATATATATATATATATATATATATTTTGGAGAATAAATGGTAGGATATTTTATTGAAGCAAGGGAAAACAGCTCCAAGGGCTACATACTTTGAGCTATTTGAGAGTTATCCAACTTGAGTGTTGAGTACAAATGATTTTTTTTTTTCTTTTTCAAGAAGGAAGAAAGAAAAAGGACTTAAATTATAGTCTAATTGATTTGACAGAAAACAAAACATTATAGTAAGATCTCCATTTCAACCAAATCCTCACAGCAAGACAACTAAGGATCAAATACTAGCTCAAAAAAGATGGTCACAAAACATCACAAAACCATGACTCAACCACCGCAGCTATGAACCATATAATTGAGAAAACCAATCGAGGATCCCTCCATATAAAAAGTTCTCCCATGCAATCAACACCCAACAAAAATCACCAAAACTTGCCACTCAAAACCCAACATAGCAGCATCCAATTGGGAACTAACAGAACGACATCCATATCAATATGTAAAATATATTTGTCAAATCAATTCTTTGACATTTATACCCACACGCTGTTCAACAATTTTAGTGAATTTTTCATCAATTTGAAGTTGAATAGCATTCACTTTTCAAAAATTAAATAACATAAATATACCAACATGCTGTTCACTAAAACAAAGAGAGAGATTAAAACAAAATTATAGAATTGAATTCATCAAATTACAATAGTTGACCCATAAATACCGAAGAATATTTACAAATAATCTCCAATTAGTACAATTTGGTAAAAATTCAAACTAATGCACTAAAGGATTAAAAAATTCAAACAAATTTGTGCCAAGCAATGAGCTTCTACTGACGAACGCACACTAATAGAGGATTCCCTCCCACTGGCAAAATGTGAGGTGATAAAGGATTCCATCGAGGGCAACGCAGGCTCTCGTGTAATTGGGGATAATAGAAATGGGGTTGATATGAGGGTTAAGAGTGAATTGAAGTGGCAAAATGTGAGGTGATAAAGGATTCCATTGAGGGCAATGCAGGCTCTCGTGTAATTGAGGATAATAGAAAAGGGGTTGATATGAGGGTTAAGAGTGAATTGAAGTGTTGGATTTGCAGACGGGATATGGGTTTAGAGAGAGAGAGAGAGAGAGAGAGTTATTAATGGAGCCATGGAATTTGAGTTTTTAGATAGTGAGGATGAGTTACAGAGTCTTTTGGGATTGTGATTGAGAGAGGAGTTAGTCTTTAGGGTTTGTTAGATAGAGAAAGGAGTAGGGAATTTATTTGACTTTTTTTAGCTAAAAATATTATTAAAAACGTGGGGTAAAAAAGTAAAAAGAGCAGATTTTGTAAACAACTTTGACAGGACGATAATATAACTTCAAAAACCCTAGGAGTACTGTCTGCAATTCTCAGTTATCCTAGGGGAGGTCAGTGATAAGAAAAGGTTAAGTAGATGTCTAAGAAGTATAGACACAGGATATAGATACGACACAGACATGCCGATACGAAAATTTTCAAAATGTAAGACAGACACATTGGGGACATGCTGAATTATATAAATATATATATATATATATATATGTATGTATATATATGATCATGTAATTCAATTTTAATATTATTCCAATCAATTTCAAGAATACTTATTAAAAAATAATATTAATAATAAAACCTATTTTATGATAGGTTCCATTAAGTTAATTTACTAAAAATTAATATAAATTATATTGAATTGATTTAGCAATATAAATAAGTATATTGGTGAAACACAAAATAAATAATTAAATATTTAAATTATTATTATTTTTACTTTTTAATCCATCAAAATGATACCAATTAATAAAAGATTTTTAATTTTTAGAATTTTTAATAATGAAAGTTAAAAAATAATTACAAATTAAACCAATTTAATTATTTTTTATAGGTTAAATCAATTTAATTTTAATAGCAGATATCAAGAAAATTAAATTAATATTAACAAACACTCCCTTGACTAAAAGAATTAGTGTTAACTAACACTTAAGGGAGGGGGACATGTCAAAAGAAAAAGGGGGAGGGGGGACAAATCAAAAGAACCGCACAGGGGGGTCATCCAAACAGAGAGGGCAAGGGGTTGTTCGATGATGATCGCGAGATCGATCGAGAGTGAGTGAGAGTGAGAGATCGATTGCGAGATCGGGATCACAGAGGGGTTTGATGACGATGAAATATAGATATCGTGAGAGAGATCGAGATCGTAGAGGGAAGAAGAAGAAGATTGTGCCTGGATATTTGGTGTTGGTCGTTGATCTTGCACAAGCACATGTCTTTATCTCTTCTCTCTTTCTTTACCTTCTGTTTGATGATTCTCCACTTCTTTTTTTGAAACTCATCTTCCTCTCTTCATTCACCATATTATGTCAGGAATGTGTTCGAAATTTTAAAAAATAAAAAAAATTCGGATACTTGAAATTTATGTGTCAGACACATATCCAAGCGTCTCAGTGTCGCAGGCATGTCGGACATCGACACTCTACTCTCTAAGACGTGTCAGTGCCTTTTAGGTAGATGTTGTTTGCATCAATGATTTAATTATATTTAGCCAAAATAACTAAAACGTTTATTATACATATTAAAAAAAATGGAGTGCACTCACATCTGTGAAGAAAATAATGAGGAGTATATTTGTGGGATATGTTGTAAATTGATAATGCCCTTGTTTTGAATCACGTGGGGGCAAATATGCAAGGGGATGTATCAAAAATTCTGATACTGTTGTAGACCATGCAACGATCTCAAATACAATATTGGCCACTAACTGCTTAATATAGGAGAGAGATTTGTGTAAGAGCAGAGAGTCCTTTAATCTAAAACCAGATCAATCTTATTCAATAGGACTCACGGGAAAGAATTGCACTGATATCCAATTCACGAATCTAAGTTGGCAAAACTGGTATTGGGTTTCAGTTGGTCATATCCTGTTTGATACATTTTGATTTCAGATCATATGTGACTAATGTGATTTGGTGAAGTTCACAATGCACTATAATCTTGTTGCATGAAAGTGAGACCCACATTATCTTGTAGTTCCAGCAGTTGAGAGAGTTGTTTACAGCACATGCTCCATCAACCAAATCGAGAATGAAGATGTAATCAATTCTGTCCTTCCTGTTGCTGCATCTTATGGTTTTCAACTGGCAACACCCTTCCCCCAGTGGCCTCGTCGCGGTCTGTGTGTCTTTGAAGGATGTAAGTTCTTTTCTGAAACACAACATTTCGCTCTCCAAAATAACGCGTTTGTTCTTTGCTTTTACTTGTCCAGAGAAAAAACATCTGCTGTTGAGTAT
This sequence comes from Nyssa sinensis, assembly GCA_008638375.1. Taxonomy (NCBI): domain Eukaryota; kingdom Viridiplantae; phylum Streptophyta; class Magnoliopsida; order Cornales; family Nyssaceae; genus Nyssa; species Nyssa sinensis. The sequence continues at coordinate 1,054,176 of CM018032.1, read as the reverse complement.
TTTCTTTTTCTTCTCTCTAGATATCCTAGCTCATTTTAATTTTTGTTGTCACAAGCAATACTAACGTTAACAAAATGAACTACTGCTCTTAGGAGCAATTAAAAGCGTTGGACCATTATTCATTGAATGAATTTCTTAGGTCCTGTATTCATGAAACTTGCGCATTTTGTTATGGAGTTTTATTTATGATTCTTAAATTCTTGGAGGATCTTTAACAATTAACTAATAGTTTTGTGAGCCTTGAGATTTATTTTGTTATGCAGTAGATTTACCTGACAATCCTAATGCCTTTGCCGTCATTTTCTTGTTTTTCAGCTGAACATTTACTTCGGACTGATCCAGTGGAGGACAAAGAAGGCTTCTTCATTGCTCTATTTGTTAAGAAGACGTTGAATTACTTAGAAGAGCCAATAACAACTCTCACAAACACTTCAGAAACTGAACCTATTAAGAGAAAGAAACAATTTAAGAAGAGTAAGTTTGTAATGTCTTGTTTCTTTACCAAGATGTGGTTAAAACCTCGACGAGGTGCTCACAAAAGGACAGCGGCGAGAGATCGTAGACACTGATCTTATGGATTTTTTTGATGATAGAAGGAACATACTTATATTTTTTTTATGATAAATTGAAGAAGAATGTTGTCTTTTTCAGTTTATCCATTGTTTAATCTTATTCCCAAATAGTGTGGGAAGAGCAACTCCAATCATATTCCTCAAATTCCCTCCTTATTTTGTCTAAAATGATCACAAAGTTATTTTAGGGAGTCATTTTTAAAAAAGTTACTCCAACTTTACTCCATAGTTTTGGGGAGTTTTAAATTTTGTATTAATTTTTTTTTATTGAAGAATAATAAGTTTGTAGGGAAATTCTAGTTTAGGGAGTGACTCTCTCTCTCTCTCCCCTCAATAGGAAGTCATTTGGGGTGCTCATTGGAGCTCTCTTTTGTCATTTTTGTTCCCTATTTTAACTTCGGAGCTCCTTTATCTAACTGATAATCTTTATTTATTGGATTTGACAAGTTAATTGTAAACAACCATTCAATCTCTGTGTGGGTTCCACAATTAAATTGTAGCCTCGAATTGACATGTTTCTTGATCATGCTTCACATTGCCACATTTTCATTTCCGTAGTTGTCCAAAAATCGAACTACCAAATGAATTTAACAACAAAACAAAGATTAAAGACAGTTCCTTTTCTTTGAAGATGATTTAATAAACCAATTCAAGTCATGGAAATAATCAAGTTGTTCACTAGAATACCGGCGTTGTCAAATTTTGACTTGATCATATAAATTGCCGCAAGACCTGTATGATCTTCACCGGAAGAGGTACAAGTGAAGACTATCCGACTGTTGACTCAGTAGATTACTAATGGGTATGTATTATCAAGAAATTTAGCTTGGCCTTCAAGGTATACTTGACTGCCTTTTCTAGCACCAGTCCTTCCATTGAGAGATCTTCGGAATTTGGCCTTACCCTGTTAAGGCAATACTCCATTGAGCTTTGGATTTTGACCTCAAGGTCCCTCCATTCTAGGCTCCTGAGATGCGGATGTAAAGGCCCTGCTAGTTCGGGAGGGTAGTATTGAAAAGTTGCCAGCAGCTTGTCATTTCCAGACCTTCAAGCCCGTAGTAAGATTAGGTTTTGACTTAGGTCATTCACGTGTCCTAATCTTATGACCTTAATTATTTTCAGGCACATCGGCTACTTCCCCTCAAGGCTTGTACTAAGAATCTCGAGGGTAGTGACCTAAATTACTAATAATTAGGATTTCCATAGTTTCGAAGGAGTCATGTCTTTTCAGTCATTCCTATTGTTATTGTGCCACCATTTCGACATAATCGAGACTTTTATTGCAGAGTAATCATGCCTTGGCTATAACCCATATATAAATTGAAAAGGCTTTCTCATTGCTCAAACTTTGTTGCCTCCAAGTTCTCCTGCTCCAATTGTCAGAATATTTCTTAGGCGCAGCAAAACTGGCGAGTTGGGTGAGTTATAAATGAGTCGGGTCATAAACGGGTTGAATTCATATTTGAGCTGAATTGGTCGGGTCGAATACGAATCGAGTTATAAATGGGTCGGGTCAACCCGAATTTGACCTGTTATCTTTTTTTTTTTAAAAAAATAAAACACTATCTAAAATTGTCACATCTAAATCAAGTAATATGATTAATAAAATTTATATATATATATATATATATATTTATGAGTAAAAGAAAGAGTCCTTTGATTCAATCTCCTAAATTGGCAATGATCTAAGACTTAAATCAAAGTGTTGAAAGTCTTGTTTGAATTTTAAGTTTGCAAAGTTCAAGAAAGTACATCTGATTGAAGGTGGATACAACTTGTTTTCAAACAGATTCTTTGAAATTTCTCTCCAATACTTTTGATTATTCAGAGAGAGTTTATAACACTTTAATATCGTGCTTAATTCTTAAACTTGCACCAGAATTCTGTTTTCTGGTTCAATTCACTATCCTCATAGCACTCCTGGGGTAACAGCACTTTTTAAAATTAGGCATTGTAGGATTTCTAGCTAAATGTGCCCAAAAAATTTAATGGAGATGTTATGTATCTCTTATTATTTATTTCTTCAAAATAAAATTAAAAGTTAAAACATCTTTTAGTATTTTGTTCTTTTCTAAATGGAGATATAAATATAAATATATATATATATATTTATATATATCCTTATATATAAATAGAGATATATATATATATATTTATATTATTTTATTATTTTTCAATCTTAACCCGTCAAACACTCATATTCAACTCGCATTGACCTGCTAAATTGACGAGTTCCTTATTATCCCAACCCGTTTATGACCCACTAACTAAATGGGCCGGTTAGGACGAGTTGATAGTAGACCGGTTGATAGTGGATTGACGAACTTGGATAACATTTGCCACCTCTAATATTTCTAGTGAGCCATCCTCCAATTTTCGGCAGTTTACAATATTGGGTGTCATTTAAACCTTATGTTAGAATCTTACCATCTCTACTCGTAATTTCTTTTTATTTTAAATGGCTAATTTGGGGAAAGACCTGACCCTATGGACACCCAAAATTAGAACAATCCTACTCCTAAAACCTGAACAGTTGATAGGTTTGAAAATAATGTTGAAGTGGACCCCGAGGCCACCAATGTGACCAAATCCGACCTAGTTCGTTTTAGGTCTCTATACAACATTCCTGATAATGTAATTCTTAGGGTCCCTACTTCTTCCAAATGTCCATGGACCTTTAGACCTAGTGGAAGTTTGTGTATATTGGGTTTGGTTTGAAATGGGTTTTAGGTTTTCAGTTCACCCTTTCATTCATGGGTTCTTTTCTTTTTACAACATTTTCTTTGCCCAACGTACCATCAATGGTTGGAGGGCACTGATGGACTTTATCATTCTCGCCCATCAAAATAAGATCAAACTTGACCTAGACCTATTCCGAGGTCTTATGTACCTTGTTGTCAAGATATTTATCCTAAAGAGGGGGTTGAATAGGATATTTTGTAAATATTGGTAACTTTTACAATCTTAAAAATATAAAGTAATTAAAGTACAAGAACGTAAAAGAGAGTAGGGAGAAAAGATGCAAACATAAGATTTTTACAAGGTTTTGAAAATTTTCTATATCCTTGACTCAAGCATCCCCACTTAAGTTTTTCCACTATAGTGATTTCTTTGCAGGTGGAGACCAAACCTTTATAAAGCGAAGACCGCAACCTTTTTATGTCAAAGCGAAGACCTCAATCCTCTTATCCTAGCAAATCCAGTTTGCCTCACACACGGCTAGCGCCTATTTGCAAATCTCACCACAATGAGATGTAAAAAGAAAGACTACCAACAATACTCTCTTGAAAAGTGGATTTGGTAAAATGAAAGCTCTTGTTTTATAGATTGATCAATGATAAGCTTAGAGTATTTAAAGATGAGTAAAACTTTTAGATCTAGATTTGGAAATTGTTAGATTTAAATTCAATAACAAAGATTAGAAGTTTATGTACAAGAGTTATTAGTAATGAATGCTATATAAACCCTCCATTTATAGGCCTTTGAAAGATATAGCCGTTAGGTTTCAAAAACTAGCCGTTACCCCTTTTAGATCTGTTCAAAATTTGGATTCGCGATTGCCAGATCAACAAAATCAGTTGACTGATTTCAACAATCAGTCGACTGGATCATATTCTAGTTGATTGAAAGATCGACTGATTTTTCTAGAGGCTTAGATGTTCATTTTTGTAAAAAAATAGTCAGTTAACTGATAAGAATTAGTCGACTGATTTGAGAACTAGTCGATTGATAGGTCGACTGATTTTGGCAAATTTGACATTTTGCATATCTTGACCAAAATTCTGATTTTCAAATAATTTGATTTTTTCAAGGCTTAAAGTACATCAATGAAATCCTTTGAAAAATCATTTTGTGATTGATCTTAGTTGATCATTTAAATAGAAATACATTAAGTTGATGATTAATCAATCCTTTCAAAGTTTTCAACTTCGACTTAACTTGATTTTTCAAATCTTAAGGTATATCAATATTTTTTTTTGAAAAATTATTTTGTTGATTGATTTTAGTTGATCATTTAAATAGAAATGCATTAAGTTTATGATTAATCAATCATTTCAAAGTTTTCAACTTCGAGTTAACTTGATTTTTTAAATCTTAAGGTATGTCAATATTTCCTTTTGAAAAATTATTTTGTTGATTGATTTTAGTTGATTACTTAAATATTTAGAGCATTATATTTTGATCGATCAATCAATCCTAAATCACTCAAGAACCCAAAATAATAAAAATTAAAGTTTTTGCTTAACTTCATTTAATTCCTTGGGCTTAAGTTTGACTTGATGCTTGAACTTTGAAGTAGATTTCTTTATTTGCTTAAACCTTTCAAGTATTAGTTATCTCTTTCTTGATATAGTTGACCAATTTGCATTGTTGCTTCATCCGTTATATTATTCACTTGATTTGCAACCTGTTTCAAGATTAAACAAATACTTTTAAGTTGCATGGTTAGATCATATTTAAATACATGTTATAAACCTCAATTCAAGAGACCAATTATACGGTTAAATATTCAAGCATAAAGTCATTCATGAATTTTATGTTTGCTACATTTGTTTATTCGATCATGAAAGACTGCCTAAAATATGCATTCATATGAGTTTTACATTGTTATTACAAGGATGCATCCTAAATATTATAACCTTATCTTAGTTGTTCATTTTCCCATTGATAAGAGCTTATGAATGTCATAACTTAAAACTAGTTTGTACATTTGTTTGAATATGCATGTATCTAACAAATTCGTTTCATGCATATGCTTTACATGCTAAACCTTATGCATAACTTATATATATATATATATATATATATATATATATTGACCTTTATAAGTTATTATTTAACCTATTCTTAACTCATGTTTAAGCTCATTGAATAGGCTACTCATATATATGAATGTTCAAAGGCATATTTGAATTCGAATTAGTATTATGCAATTGAACAACTTAGCCTATTTATGTGATTCAATATTTTATAGCATGTATATCTATCTTGATTTATAACTTTTTAAGATTTACGTTTAGAGGTAATAAGCTATTTCAAGATTTGCTCTTTGTTCTTCCATTTTTCTTTTATCCTTAGTTGAACAATTTTACATGTCGCATATTTTTGCTCAAATGTTGAACATGTTACTTAGCTATTCTTGCTTAATAGTTTATCTCAATCCTAAGTACATTAGCTAGTTATAGCATTAGTGTATTGCTTAGCCATACTCTTGTTTTAGATATTAAATATCTTCTTCGTGAGCAAGTTATTACAAAATATTTTTTATGATCCTTGATTTAGTGTATTATTTTAATTATTATCACACAATAACCATGCCTATAAATTCGATATACAAGTTAAGTTTTACATTAGTTATGATTTGGACTAAATTAAGCATTTTTCCTACCTTATTAGACCTATCCTCAAGAGTGATTTTCACATTCTTAGCTTGCTTAAGTTCTTGTTTAAGAGAATGAACTTTAGCAACCAAGTCCTTCTCACTTTCACTAGCCTCTAAGGATGACTTAAGGCTTCGTATCTCCTCAATCAAGGAGTTTCTCTCTTGCTCCAAGGACTTGAGCTTTTCTAAGAAAGTAGCCTTATCTTCATTGAGCTATGAAACTTCATGGAGAAAGAGAGTGAAGAAATTGAAAAGATACCATTGTAAACCAATCTAATTGTGAGCCATAACTAACATTTTTTTTCATTAAAAATGTAAAACAAAATTTGTGAAAATGCTGTAAACCCATTCGGATTTTTATTGGTACAGATAGATAGATATATAAAATAAAAGGAAACAATTTTGTTGGCGGATGAGCTTGATGTGAGGGATGATTTTGGTAGCATACATGTTGCACGACTTGGTCAAAGAACGTGTGAATGTAAATATGCTAGATCAGTGATGTACTTTGTAAGCATCCAGTTGCAATAATTTATTAAAAAGGTACTCCTCGAAGAATTTTGTGATGCATGCTATATACCAGGGACACACACTTGAAAGCATATCAAGACACGATACATCCCTGTAGATGAGAAAATGTGGACACCCATTAATACTGCACCACTACAACCACCACCTCCTAGAAGATTTCCCAGTAGGCAAAGGAAAAATAGGAGGAGAGAGGCAAATGAACCTACATCAGGCACTAGTCAATCTAAAAGATCCCTAACTGTAAGATGTATGATCTACCCCCTGATACGGTAACTCCACAAATAAACACACGGACCTAATTTACTACCAATGTTTACAAATAAGATAACTAATTAATGACATGTTCATTGAAAATCAGGGTGAAAGGGGTAGGGGTAACAGAAGGAGCAGTAGTATGATACAACTGGCAATGGCAGATCTGGGGCATAACAAGTGCATCCTAACATTGTTTTATGATTGTGCTTGTATAATATAAAATCACATAGTATTATTTACACATTTTGTTATGAAAATAGGGTGACAAAGGCAAAGGTAGTGGATGCGGAAGAGACATCTCCAGGACACAAGAAGTACACCCTAAAATTGTTTAGTTGTTTGATGCATACTTTTTCAATTACATATGTTACCTAGATTTGGTTCTTAACAGGGATTACAACCTTCCCAATGTCGGACACAAGAAAGAGGAGCCTACGAAGAGTTGGAAAGGGGAAGAGGAACTTCGTTGTAGTTGGAGATTCGGTATTAGCCCCCTATTGTTTATTTAGAGGTGCGCTATTTGGTACAGATATTGCAAACACTTGATAAATGACGAAGGTTGGATAAATGATGAAGGTTGTATAAATGATGAAGCCATGAGACTAATTGTTTTGTTGCGAGTTATGTGATCAATTAAAACTCAAACCCTTCTCATTGACATCATTTTAGCAAAACTTCAATGGTTATCCTTCAGTGTAATGGTTGATTTACATGCATACGATGTTGTGTTCTTTGAAAAACGAGGGGAAAATTGGAAATGAAGAAAACAGAGTAACAACATTTCATTGATTACACTACTAAAAAGTGAAATTCGTATGGTCATTATAACCAACTTAGCATACTAGATAGATAGATAGACAGCTCACGATTCCAAATCACAACCACCCACCGACCCTCATAGAAACACACTTATAACTCATCATCATACTTGACCCACATTGACAACATTATTATCAATTAAGCAAAACAGCCAAAAACCCAGAGAAGATCTCAAGCAATCTTGACCTCAATGGTCTTGGGCTTCTTTGGCTCCGGAGGAGGCAACTTCTCAACCGTAACAGTAAGCACTCCATCCTGACAAACAGCAGAAATGGCTTCCGTGTTGGCATTCTCAGGCAACACAAATTTCCTCATGAATTTCCCCACTCTCCTCTCCATCCTCACATATTTGGCCCCTTCTTTCTCTTCCTCTCTCTTTCTCTCTCCGCTAATCAGCAGCACATTGTTGTCCTCCACTTGAACCTTGACGTCCCCAGACTTCAACCCGGGCATGTCGATGACGAAAACGTAGGAATTTGGGTATTCCTTCACGTCCGCCGGGGTCGCTGCCATAGCCTTGGCGTCCAGGACGTAAGTGCGTGTTGGGGCATTGAAGGACTTGTCGGCTTCGTCGGTGGCGTCCAGCATGTGCTGGAGGGTGTGCAAAATTGGGGCGTCGAATCCCATCATCCTCAAATCCATTTTTCTCCTCGAAAAGATTTTGAATTTGTGCAATAGCTTGCTTCGTATCTGCTCGCGCGTCACTCTGCTGGACAAGACGATGCTGCGGGTCGTTTTTATAGTTGGGTTTGAGAAGTTTCTGGAGGGGCACGGAAGAGTCAGACCGGGCAATGTTCTGGGTTGTTCCACTAATCAATCTCTTCTACACACATCTAGAACACACAAGAAACTTTTGATAATCTTTGTCATTCATGTGGGGTCGGGCTATTCCTCAATAATTCGCATCTAATGCCTGGTTTTATTTTCTTTTTGGAAAATGATTAGTATCATCGGTTTGGTCCATGAAATGAAGCGTGAATGATATTTTTATAATAAATGAATATTTTTTATTTTTTATTTAATTTTTGAAAAAAAATTAAATAAACGATGTTATTCAATAAATCAATCTCTAAACTAATTTGATATACTTAACATTATTATTATTATTATTATTATTTTTGTTTTTAAAAGAGAAATGTTTTGTATATTAGTTTGGTTCATCGTATAAGGTGTCAATTATATTTTTGAAATTAATGAATGTATTTTATCTTTTAATTAATTTAAAAAATATTATGATAAATGATGTCATTCGATAAACCATTACGATAAATTAATATGATGTAGTTAGGAATAACAATTTAACCAATCCTGTTAGAAACCTGCCAACCCCGTCCCTAATGAGACGGGTTTAGAGGAAAGTTTTTCCATTCTAATAGGGTTTAGAACGGATTTGAAGAGAAGATACATCATCTTGATTATATAAAATAAAATAATAAATAAATTTTACGCTATATAATTAATATTTATAATGATATTTTTTGTCATTCATTAAAAATTTATACAAACTTTTAAGATTATATGTTTGAAAAAGAAAAAATAATATTATTTTAATTTTTTATTAACATGCATCTTTATTATTTTATCACATATAATATATTGTTTAAAATATGTTAATTATAATTAATTTAATAAAATAAGTAATAAATAAAATTTTAAAAATAAATGAAAAACTTGACGAATTTCTTATTTATCACAGGATTTAAATAGGCCTCGGGAAAATATACTTTTTTAGGGGATAAAATTGGAGAAGGAATTCTTACCCTATAAAAATAAAATAGATCATCTAATCTAGTCTGATGTAATTATTACAGGTGTCAATATAACTATTTTTTCTCTTTTAATTTACATTTAGTATATTTATCTTTTAAATTTAAATTTAAATTAATTTTTTCTGACTCCTAGTCACTCCATTGATAACTTTACTCAAAAAAAAATTTAAAAACTATATATATTTATTACTTTAAAATCATGTAAAATGTGAAACGAGTTACGTAGCTTAATGTGATAGAACACATAAAATATAGAAAGTCATTATTGTTATCATAAAATTTCTAATTTATTTTAATAAAAATCTAGGAAAAAAAATAAAAAGATAATTTTAAAAAGAATTTCTTTATTCAATGAATACAATATGCATGCTCTTACTCTTCACCTTTTATTTATACAAATAATAAAAAAATTTAATTATTTAAAGATCTAAAATAAGTGCTTGCAATCTAAGATTCAAGCAAAACAATCACACCTCAAAACTGCCATTAACCTCTTATCTACAAGTCTTAGATTATGAAATATGGAAGGTCATACAAATGGGCTTCGTATTCCTATGAAGTCCGAAAATTCTACTAGTACCACTAAGGTTGCTAAAGAAGAATAAGAATGGGATGAAAAGGACCTTAAATTCATTCAAATAAATGTTAGGGCCATGTGTAATTTATATTATGCCTTAGACGTAAATGAGTTCAATAAAATCTCCGCTTGCGAATTCGAAAAGGAAATATGGAATAAACTTGAAATTACCTATGAAGGTACAAATCAAGTCAAAAAATAAAAATTTAGTATGTTAGTTCATAATTATGAACTATTTAAAGTAGATGCTAGTGAGTCAATACTTGAAATGTTTACTCACTTTACTAATATTATTAATTCCTTGAAAGCTCTTGGTAAGAGTTATACTAATGTTGAGATGGTAAGAGAAATTCTTAGGTTTACCAAGAACATGAGAAGTCAAGGTGATGGCCATCCAAGGGCCAAAGTATTTCAACAAGCCAAGTCTTGATGAGCTTCTCGGATCTTTCATAAATTATGAGATAACCATACGAAGCCAGCATCTCAGCTAAGGCCACTTCACTACCTTTTTTGTAGTATATCTGATTCTCTTTATTCATGGTTACCTCATAAGGCATTGCTGCCAGGATAGTATTTACTACTCAGAGTTCTTCGCTAGGTGGTGGTGGGGAATGTTGATTATTTTACAACTGGTACTTCTACCTTTCCCTATTCGGACGCTAGGGCGGTACTACCCAAACATATTTCTAGATGAACACATCCAAGTACCCTTGTGAGATTAAATCCTCAATATGTTCTTCTAGGGCTTTGTAGTCTCGTGTTTGATTCACGTTGTCCCGATGGAAAGAGTAGTATTTCTTAGGGTTTCTTTTGGCTAGATCTCCTTTCATCGAGGTAGGCCATTTAACCCATGGTTGATTCTTCACCTGGTGTAGAATCTGATTGATAGGAAGAGTAAGTGGGGTGTAGTTATTCTTTGTAGGTTGATCTTCCCTTTTCCTTTTGGATGATCATGACCTCTGCTCCATCGTCTTGTTGGTTTATGGGCGGTCTTTGTTTTCTTTTATAGGACGTTTGTCCGGAGACCATCGCACTAGAAACTTCTTCTCTTCTTCGAGCATCATGTGTCTCTACACTCAGATTATCACCTCTTCCATGTTGTCTAACTTCTTTTTGACCCACGAGTCAAAAAGTGGGTGTATGGCCAACATTCCTCTTCTGAAAGCTAACATGACGAGCTTATCATCGCATCGGTCTATGCTTTCCATTTCTTATTTGAATCTCTTCACATAGTCCTGGAGGAACTCGCTATGCCTCATCCGTATAGTGAAGAGATGTTTCGCATTTTTCCTGATCTCTTAGCAAGTTGAATATTGTGTCAAGAAAGCAGAACACAGGTTAAAAAAGCCCCAGATTGAACTAGATGTCAAATTATGGTACTAGTTCAACGCCATACCCTCTAGACTAAAGGGAAAAATCCTACAAAGTAGAAAGTTTTCTCCCTAATAGAGCGCCATGACTTGTCAAAAATGGTGAATGTGGTTCACAGGTTTGTTGTGCCCTCATAGTACTTGAATCTAGGTAGCAAAAATTTCTTTGGGGTATTTTTCTAGGATCTCCTTAGAGAGCAGACTCTTCGTGGAGTTAATTAAAACCTGTTCCAACTACCCGTGGGGCCAGAGCCTATTCTTTTTTTTTTTTTAATCTTTCGATCAAGGATTCCTTCAATCTCTCTTTCCAGCAGAATGACTCATCGTTGGGACACTAAAGCTTCATCCTAGCGAGCTCCCTTCTAGGGGAGTTCCTACATGGGCGATGGTCCTCGCTCTAGTTACGTTGTTGATTTTGGTTGTTGTTCGACGCCCGTGGGTTGTGGTTACTCCATTGAGTCATGTCACCACCCACGCAGTCATTGGTTGCAGTTCTTTCTTGAGGATCTACAATAGGTTGTTGTTGGTGAACCTCATTGATCTGTTGTTGGAGTGACTGCATAAATGCCTCCATCTCTTTAAACTGAGCGATGAAAAAGGTGGCTAAATCTTGTTGGGCTTCCCTAGGAGGTGGTGGATCTTAGGGATTGTTTTACTACTCCAGCTCATTCTGTAGTTCGTGTTGCCTAGAGTTTTCTATGTGTGAGGCTTGGTTGGATGCCCCACCTCGCCCCTCGTCCTCTTCTTCAATTGTTACTAGCCATTTTTACTACTAATAGCGTTAGTAAAATAGGATAGAGAGGTGGGAGTGGTTCTTGAGTTTCAAATTCGATCTCTTAATGAAAAAACCAATTTGTAGGGGAAAAATCCTCCCCAAATGAGTGTCCTCTTGCAAAATAGAATAATAGCTATCAGAGTTGGTCGATGGGTACTAGTGTAGTGTCGGCCAAGGAATCTCCGACGGTCAACTTAGCAATGAGCTAGTTTGAAAGTCTAGATGAAGCTGGAAGACAAGTACCAAGTCTGACGTCATGCATGATTGTATTCCTTGATTCGCTGTGGGATCAAAATCACACTTAATCAGCCTCTATTTTACATGTTGGAATTAGTTAATCATGTTGTGATTTTGATATCGATGAGTTATCTATTCGGCTTTGTGGAATGCAGTGATGAAGGTTCTACCTAGGGGATGTTCTACAGATGTGAAAGGTGATTTCATGCCTATACATTAATGATGTAATTAAATTAGTGACCTTGTTAATGAAAATATAAAAATAATTATATTTTTATAAATATAAATAATTTGTTTAGTAGAATTTCATGAATGACATAAGAAGTGAAAAAAAAAGAAGAAGAATAAGCATAAAGATGGAAGAGATTTACTTGAGGTATGTCACGACCCGAAACCCACCCTATGCGGATCTCGTGTTGCGGGGCCGACCCAATGGCCGTCCCTACTTTTTTCATTCTTTGTATCACTGATAACAGTAAATAATGTAAACATAACATTAAATTGCGGAAGTCTTAATACAAAATATTGTTCAATGACTGAAAAATGTAACTGACATAACTAAACATAAAACCAATTTTAGGTGGTGAGTACATGAGAGAGACTACATTATTCTATCATGCTCCTCAACTGTCTCCCTAAGTTCCTGAACTCTTACTGTGGTTCTGTAACATTTCACCTAAAAAAAATAGTAAGTTGGGGTGAGCTAACAAAACACAGTAAGTAAAAACCTATCTCCAATACGGGTTAGGGTTAACATAGAAACATATGAACTCATCGGGTAACATGATAGCCAATCATGAAAACAGTTGCAGTTAACAGTAAAATGTCACAATGGCCAATGAATAGTAAGGCACAATAAACAAGTATGAGTAATGGTATAGCATGAATATGGGAAAAGCTTAATAATCACAGTCAATATAAATATACTGCCACAATAAATCGGTCACAATCAAGTCTAATAAATAAGGAAACTATCAACACAGAACTATTCATAAGGAAATGAAAACATCTTATGAATCCAATAAACGTCAACATAACCATCAATCATAAGTGATGCCTTTACTCTGTTCAAGGTTTGGTAGACCCTCGGTTTTTTAGGAGCCCAACATACCCCCCTTAACATAAATGCATATAAAATGTCCTTATAACTCACTGCATAAAAATGCCATCACTGCCATGTATCCGTTCACGAACTCGACCCGTAGGTCCTATCAATCAGATAGCATCGGATGGATATTGTGACTAAGCACAAAATCTGGCATTTATTATAAATCAGGATTCTATCGTGATTCCATAAGAAGTGCATAAAGTATAGAATATCATGCAGTAAACATACAACAATAGGCTTTTCAAGGCACAGTACAACACAACAATTATGAGATAGCAATCAACAAGCATCCACCAGATAAGACAATATTGATGGTGGGATAATAGCAATGGCTACGTACATGAGTACAAAATTTTGGTAGTAATAGAAAGAATGTGGCTTGAAAAACCACGTATAAGAGATAGGAGTTTACTTACCTTTAATTCGTACGATCTACTTTAGTATTCTGTAACTTTCTCTTTTCGCTTTGACTTGCCTAAACATCAATAAACATGTCTCAGTTCTAATGTCATTTATCAATTTATACACTTCGTTACTCTAAGTATCTCTTTTACTAATTTAGACTCTACTCTTGAGTCCGGGATGTCAAAGAAAATCAGTCTAAGCTTTCACGGTTTCTAATTTGAACTACTTTATCGAAAGGGCAAAATGGTCATTTTACGTGTCTCTACTTCATCGTTGAGTCCAAAAGGTTTGAAATAATAAAAATTTACTATTTACTTAATTCAATCGGAGTTTGTTTGATTCACATTTGACTTTGGGGTGTTTTAGTCATTTTGACATTTTTATGGGTATTTTATTTTTTGGGACACCGTCTTTTGAAACGGATCTCACCATTGGATCCAGAAGGTCCAAAATAGTAAATTTACACTATTTATTTGACTAATTTAAATATCAAAAATTAATTTCATAATTAACTAATTTATTAAATTAATTAATTATAACTATAATATATATTATTTGGGGCCAAAAAGATCACATGTGTCTTAGTGGCACAATGGTCCGTGCTTCAAAGATTCATCCTAAAGTCTTGGGTTCAAGTCGCAGGGGCAGCAGCCTCTGCGCATTTTTTTGTTTTTACAATTCTAAGCCAAACAGTGGATTAAACATTAAAACAGGAGTGGGATAACCTTATTCCCAAATAGAATTTAATTTAATTTCTTACCCTAATATCCAAACACCCCCTTATGCCCATTTAACTTAAGACAAAACGACACAGTATGATTTAGGTTCTCTGCGGGTGGGTCGAGTCTGACCCGAACCCGAACCAGGCCTTGACCCGTAACCCGTTTTCTAGTTTTCTTCTATGTTTCTCTGAGCATATCCCCCGGCGACGGTGACTCGCCGGCGGTGGTGTTCTTTAATTTTCTCAGTGGGGTTTAATTCCACTTTCAAGGGGGATCTTGTAGCTATGGTTTAACATGAATTTGGTGGGGTGTTGGGCTATCGAACACGCCACGGCAATGGCTTTTCCAGCGATGGACGATTTTCCGGCGAGCAGGTTTTCCTTTTTTTCGTGCACTAAACTCCATGGTTTTTGCCCCTTTTTCCTTCCATTCATTTTTTGCACTCATGAGAATTAGTTCCTCATGGTCCAATACCCTCAATACCATTAAAACTGTGTACCCTACATGACCCGTAATTGAGTTTTTCTCATTGTTTTCTCCATTGTTTTGCCTCATTCTTTTTGCAAAATTTTTCTAATTTCATGCTCATGCGAACCCTAGACTAATATCTAGCATTCATGCTTAAAAAGATTTAAAACGGAATCACATTCACGTACCTAGTTTCAAGCTTTTCTTGCACAACACATCTCCCGTTTGCCCTAGCCTCTTTTCCTTTTCCTTCTTCCTCTGCCTTCTTGTCCTTTTTTGGTTTTCTCACACATGCAAGGCATGCCCAGTTCATAACCGCCCCCTCTTCCAATTCTCTCTCTCTCTCTCTCTCTCTCTCTCTCTCTCTCTCTCTCATTGACTTTCCTTTTCTATTTGCATAACTCCCCATATTCCCCTCTTTTAATGTAGGGGTTACAGCCACAATGTCAACTATATATATATATATATATACACACACATACATCTACATATGTACACGTATATACTTATATTTCCATGTATATATATATATATTTATATTTATATTTATTTTCTTATTTTATTTTATTTTCCTTTTATTTTTTTATTCTATTCTATTTTATTTTATTTATTTTAAATTTTATTTTTATTTTGGTATTCGTTCATGGCTTGCTTGGCATCGCCTGAGCATTATCCATACCTGCAAAACTATTGAGATTTCAAAACCGTTCATTTTATTTAATATTAGAACATAAAGCCCTAACGACTCGGTTTTACATGGCTTGCTCGGTTATAATTTGGGTCAGGGTATTACAAGGTAGACTAGCTCAAGACTTCTTCATGAAGCCTATACATGTGGCAGTGGAGTGAGTGTGTGTGTATAATTTGGGATTTGGGAGCAAAATATATTGATTTGGGGCTCAAGGTAGTGCTTATTTTTCTTTATATTTTGATATCAATGTATATATGGAAAACGAGACCGTGCAATACTTAACTCTGGGAATGAACTTTTATTGTGTTCAATAATACAATGTAATTTCACCGTGTTCAAGCAATAAAGTGAAATTTCAATATATTGTTTATATGAGTTACAATATTGTGTGTAATTTTAATAATGTTTTACATTTACGAAGAGACCTTTTAACTTGTAACTTAGAATGGTATTAAATTATCTCATGAATTTATTTTTGTTTATAGGAGTGAAGTTTTCTATGATTTTACAAAGTAGTGAAATTTCATTGTCTATTGCAAAACAATGAAATTTCATTATCTTTGAAAAACACAATGAAATTTCAACAATTTTTTTTTTGTGTAAAAAATATGGGTCTTGTTTGATATATCTCGATTTTTATAGCCAAAATATATAAATTTTATTGAAAATGGATTTATATATTATGAATTACTAAATTTTGAAGGTTAGAAAAAATTTTACACATTTTTTCATTCACGGGAGGTTAGTTATTGACATGAAACTGATATAGATTGAGAGTATTTTAGTCACAAAATAATTAAATGACTTTTGGAATTAATATTTTTGGGCGTGAACTAAATCTTTTGATCTTATTTGTGGACCTTTGGTCAAAAAGACTTAAAAAAAAATTAGTTGAAATAGTCACATTGTTAATAGAAGATTTTATATGAAGGTAAAATCTGTATCATTGTCTTTGCTGATATATCAAAATCAAGAAATGTCATTCTGTAAAAGAAAATTAAATTTATATATTTGAGAGATTCTATCTTTTATATTAGAGTATCCAGTTGATTGAATTAGAATATTAATTCTAATTCATATATTGTAAAATCTCTAGCTTTCTTATAAAAAACCCAGAAAAAAATTATTTAAAGAGAAATTAAAAAAAAATTACAAAACATGAAGTTAAGGGTGCCCATAATATAGAGAAATGGTGCGGCCATTGGTCTAACTTTTTTCCATCACCCACAGTTAGCCGAAATTCAGTGGTACAGCATCACCAGCTCAGCTTTCAACCAGCCGAATCCAAAAGAACCAAAACCCTTATAAAAAGGTGTCGAAACGGTAATCGACACGTGTCCAGTTCCCTCGATCCGCAAAACCCTCGCGAAAATCCATAACCCTGTCCAACTTTCTCACCTCTCTTTCAGTTAAAGTTAGAGCTCAGCCCCCACCCTCATCCTCACCCTCAACTTGGTGCATCCCCCACTCCACTGTTACAACTATTTCTCTCTCTCTCTCTGAAACTCCCTCAGGCCGGCCAGCCTGCCAGATCTATCTCCCTATGATGTTGAAAAGAATACGATGATTCACACCATATATTCGGTAAGATTCTCAGCTAACTCCAGTTCTGTTAGCCAGAAATGTTCGATCCTTTCATAGAGACGCACTTTCGCTCCCAAATCTGTTTGCGCAAGAAACAAAAGTGTAACTATACATATACAATTCTTGTATTATCTGAATTCTTAGAATTAGGGTTTATATTTGTTTTTCTCTTTTGTTGGTTTTCTTGATTTTGTATGGTTAGGAGAAATAAGAAGTGACTAGTAATATCTAGTTGAGAAAAGAAAAAAAAGCATAATTTTGTTTGTTGATTTAATATCCAAAGTGGGTAAGATGAGTTTGAGTACGGCGGAGGATGATTCGGCGTCGGAAATTCATCTTCCTGCCGATATTGGTTGGGAAATGCTCGATAAATCAAAATTCTTCTTTCTCGGGGCGGCACTATTTTCCGGTGTTTCGGCTACTCTGTATCCAATCGTGGTGTTGAAGACGCGGCAACAGGTTTCCGCGAACCAGATTTCGTGTCTCAACACGGCGTTTTCAATAATGCGGCATGAAGGATTGAGAGGTTTTTACAAGGGATTTGGAACCTCGTTGATGGGAACCATCCCAGCTCGCGCTCTTTACATGGCGGCGCTCGAAGTTACTAAGAGTAATGTGGGAACTGCTACGGTCAAATTAGGTTTTTCAGAGGCAACAGCCGCAACTATAGCAAATGCTGCGGCAGGGTTAAGTGCAGCAATGGCAGCACAACTGGTGTGGACACCAGTAGATGTTGTGAGCCAGAGGCTAATGGTTCAAGGCGGGAAGAACTCCACTGCCACTTCCACTGTTAGATATAATGGTGGAATTGACGTGTTTCAAAAAATTATACATAGAGATGGCCTGCGCGGCATATACAGGGGATTTGGGATATCCATATTGACTTATGCCCCTTCGAATGCAGTCTGGTGGGGGTCTTACTCCGTTGCGCATAGGCTCATTTGGGGAGGGATTGGTTGCTATTGTTGCAAGAAAGAAGAGAGTGGTGAAACAAGTGGTTTAAGGCCTGATTCAAAGGCGGTGGTAGCAGTGCAGGGTTTGAGTGCAGCAATGGCAAGTGGGTTTTCTGCTTTGGTTACAACGCCACTTGATACAATAAAGACAAGATTACAAGTTTTGGATATAGAGGGAAATGGGCGCCCACCCACAGTTGCTCAGATTCTGAAGAATTTGGTGAAGGAAGGTGGATTGGGTGCTTGTTACAGAGGATTGGGTCCAAGGTGGGTTTCAATGTCTATGTCGGCAATAACCATGATCACTACGTATGAGTTTTTGAAACGGCTATCTACTAAGAGTCATGAGTTGTGAGCAAAGTGGAAGAGCAAGAGACGAAACAGACGTCTTTGTTCACTTTTTCCTGTTTGGCTTTATTGGCCAGCTTCATTGCATATAGTAATGTAAACTTGTAGAAAATGTAGCAGTGTTAATTCTGTGTTAAATTTCAATTTCATGACTGGATCTGGGTCTGGGTGGTTCTAAATATAATTAGGGTACGGTTGACCACAAAATTTGGGTATTCTTCCTAATGAATACGCGTGTATATTGTGATCTGAGTTGCTGACAAACAAAGTGTCATGCATTTGGCCAACCTATGCTGCATCTTTTGGATCTTACACGGTAAAATTAATGCCTGTGTTGTGGCTTTTGGAGAAGGTTTGAGGTGCCTTTGATTTTGCCTCTTAGTAATGTAATCTACGTACCTGAAAAAAAAAATGTTGAAAAGTTGAAAACACGACTCCCATCCATTCTTGGCTCTTTCCTTCAATGGGTTGAAGATAAAACTTTCAGATTGCACTGCATGAGTGAGTTTCCCCTTTACATTTTGTACGAAGAATTCAAGGTTGCATGAAAGAGTAAACATATTTTCCCAAGGACTCTTTACACTTGATAATTTTATGGACGGATATCAAATTCCAAGTGGTCCATTAGCCTCCTTAGAATGACTTTTCGAGAGTAATTTTAAAAATACTTTTTATAAATGAAAACGAAAATTGAAAAGACCAATATTTAGTTTTTTTATTTAAAGGATAATAATATAACAATATAAGCATTTGATCGGACATTGATTGCAGGTGGAGGTGGTACAAATTCATTAAAGAAACTACCTAGTTGACATCATCTCAGAATTGGGAGGAAAAGAAGATGATAGATTTTGCAATTTTGTCTTCCCTTTCTATGTTGGCAGTAATTGATTTGGATGAAATATAAGTCGTAACCAACAGACAGACTGACAGTCAATGTGACACGATTCTTCCCGCTAATGACAGAAATGATCTAAATAATTAGAGACCAGTGACAGAAACAGAAGAAAGCTCTGAAACCTGGTAAATGGCGCAAAACAATGGGCTGAATTAAAATAACTGATTTGTCATTTTGCATTGTTTTGTTCTCAGTTCTATTCAATGGACCAGCGTTGAAGCCAATACAAGAGCTTCTCTATTCACTTTTGCTATGGGCTATAGACCATCAACCCAGCCCCAGCTCAAACGATGGGCCTCTCTCTCTCTCTCTCTCTCCCTCTCTCTCTCTCTCTCGTACATAGCCCCTAATCAATCGCCCATTAGCTGCCAATCAGAATTAGCTTAGTCTTCGCCATATTTATTTGACTTTTGCGTATTTTTCCAATACCTTTTTTAAGGTCAAAATTGTGGTTTCACTGTGCACGAACTTTCCGTCACCAATTATGAATTAAGGATTTGGCTCCTCTCCAGTTTCATTTTCTCTTTCCAATCCTTTTATTCTACACCTGTCATGAAAGAGAGTAAAATGAACAGACTACTCTTGTCTGGGTAAGCTGCGGGGAACAACGAAGGTCCCACCCAAATAGACCTCCCAGGCTGCTCATCCCCAGGAACACCACGGCTCACTCAACATATAAGATCATTGTGAATGGGATTAACAGTTGGGCACGCACGTTGAGCAAGTCTATCATATTCAAATAATTTGAAAGGAATGGGATTCTGATCCCCAATAAATCATGGGACATCACTCCCATGTGTGGAGCTACCCGTAGTGCCATATCCTCCCACTATAAGGCAATCTTCCAGAATCAATGAAGCCATCTCCGTGTGACCACCATCTATTTAAACAACAAACCTTTTCACCTAAGAGATACGCCAACTCTAGTATTTGTCTTTTTGTTTTTCCCTAGCAACCCAATCGGCAATATGCTAGAGAGATCGTCAAAGAGCCCTTGGTCAGCACCACACCAGTGCCCTCTGATCAACTCCGACCATCTTTCTCTTAACTTGTAGGAGGATGCTCATTTGTAGAGATTTCTACTCTTACAAATTGGTGCTTTTGTTGAGAGCTCGAGAGTCACTTACTCAAAGAGCCACTCCCATTTTTATATTCAAAAACACCACCAATTACATGTAAAAGAAAAATGCAGGTAACAACGGTAAACGAGGAGAAGGACAAGGTGAAGCGTCCCATCTAGCCTCTCAAACCACAAACTTAGAAAGGCTCGAGTCACATGGCAAACAAGAGTAACAAGATAACCCTCAGCTTCTTAAGAAAAATCTAGATGAGGCTGCCAACTTCATTATCGACACCCAAACACAGTTCAAGGAGATATAAGAGTTCATATCTTCCCTTTAACAGCAGATCAACGAAATACGTCACCTAGAACGTCCCAACGTCAATCGAGAATTGGCCACCAATAGCCATACATGTGATGAAATGACCCAACGAAGTGATCACAACCCACATCCATCAGTTAATGGCCAAAATCGGCCACGTAATAGGAATAAGGATCAACGTCCACGTAGGAACTCTTCCCAAAGAGCCGTCAATCGCGATGAATTATTAGTTTTTCAAGTCCAGTGCTAACGAGTCCTATTGGAGATAGAGAGATTAAGGGAATTCTTGATTGAAATATTAGAGGGAAGAATGGGCTCTAGCCCCATGGGCAATTAGAAAGTATATTATTAACTCTATAGAGAGCTTTCTTTTTAAGGAGATCTTGGAAAACCCGCCTTCAAAGTAGTTCGTACTTCCTACGTTCAAGTGTTACGGTGGTACTACAAAACTAATAAAGCACATTCGTCACTTTCGGCAGGTGATGACCCTTTACAAAGGAAAAGACTTCTTTTTGTACAAAGTTTTCCCCTTTAGCCTAGAAAGAATGACGCTGAACTGGTACCACAGCTTGGCGCCAAGTTCAATCTGTAGCTTCGCCGACTTGTGGTCCACCTTCTTAATGCAATATTCAACTTGCCGAGGAATCAAAAGAGACATAGAACACTTGGTCACTTTACGGATGAAGCAAAGTGAAGAGGTTCAAACATTAAATGGCCAAGATCGATCGATGTGATAATAAGCTCGCCATGCTAGCATTTAATTAGGAGATGAATGATCACTTCACACCCTCTTTTCTACTCTCTAGTTAAAAATAAGCCAGATAATATGGTGGAAGTCCTCATTCGAGTACAAAGACATGTCACACTTGAGGAGGAAAAGAAGATTTTGGCACGACAGTCTCTAAAGAAACGTGCCAATCGAAATAGTAGAGACCGTGGTGAAAGTAGTAAGGCTATGGATGGAGACAAGTTCTCATCCCCCACCAATCTTAACCAATTCAAGAGATATTATGTCTAGGGGGTAGCTACCTTTGTAACTGAACTATGATGAGCAGACCCTCCATCACTCATTGTTACAGGAAATACAAGGGTATGCAAGTAGCTCACGAAGTTACTGTGAGTGCAGTCTCAAAAATTGCAATAAAAGTTTCATAGCTTTTAATCCAAAAGTTAAATGATCATTCTTTTATTCTATGACAGGGAACAAGTGAGTTTGTCACATCCTGTTACCCCACCCTATGCGGATTATGGAATGCGACCGACCGGAAGGCCTTCAATTTAGTCCCAAGTTAATTACATTCTTTAGAACAATAGTTGGCAGTGAAATTTCGTAAATATTTTTTTTAAAAAAAAAATGAATGCAATCACACTTGGCAGAGAAATGCTACTCCCTCTGTCCCAAATTAAGAGACCCTTTTTGAAATTCTAACTTTTTAAGAAAGATTAATTTATTGTTTAGAAACTGTTTAAATTTTCAATAATACCCTCATTTAACTTCCAATATGTTATTTTATATATTATAATAAAGGGTAGCTTTGGAAATTTTTAAGTTAAAGTACATTGACTTTTTAAATAGGACTTTTAAATTGGTACATTCCAAAATGGAATAAAGGACTCTTAAAATGGGACAGAGGGAGTAATTCATAACTATTCATATACAAGTGTACAAGGTTTATAACATTGTGGGCCCGATTACAAATACAATTTATGACCAATAAATCTACTAGTTTGCTAATCTATTTTACATTTCCTTGCTCTAATCTTTCACCCACTCTTGGCATATCATCCTCAAGGCAACAGGAATATCCTACGATGTTTCTCTTCTAGATTCTTTTTATGTTTAGAGATCCCTCAATCATTACTTAATGTCTATTTTTTCTCTATAGTACCTGAAATGTGCATGGATAAATTCATGTAAGCTTTGTGAAAATCTCATGAGTAATCATGGTTTTATCATGGGTTGACCGATGGAGTTTTGAAGTTAAAAGAAGGTTAAATCAATTCTCTATCGATCTAAGTTTTTCGATCAATCAGTCATTCAATAGAGGATGTGAAGCACAAAAATTTCAAAACATCAAAAGAGTCTTAAAAAAAATTTTAATACGATACGATCAACAATACGATCAATGAGATACAATGACAATGGATAACGATCAATGGGTTTCAATTCGATCAATAACAATAAATACGATTCAATTTAATCAAAGACAATCAATACGATTCAATTTGATCAATGACAATCGATACAATTCCATTCTATCAATAAGATTCGATGTGCACACTACAATAGATAACAATGTTGCCTAAGCCATTTAATCAATACAACTAATGCTACTAATAATGCAGCTGACATTGCTAATAATACAGGAAAGGTCATGACGTAATCACTATGCAATCTCGTACACTAAGTGTACGTACAATTCACTTTTGGTGAACGATAACACATCAATTCACTTTTAGTAAGCGATAACACAACAATACTGTGTAATGGCATAGAGTGAAACAATTTGAGACAATTCAATAGGCAATTCGGATCAATTCAGCCTATTCAATTTAAATAGTAGACAATCAATATGCTTCACATTTTAAAACACGTTCATAAAACAGTTCGATCAATAACGATAGAAATCCAATCAATGATACGATGACAATTCGATCAATAGAATGATGAAAATTTTGATCAATAAAGCGATAACAATTTGCTCTTAAAATAATCACAACTCGTTCGACAAAACAATAGCAATTCGATCAATCAATAAGATAGTAGTTTGTTCAATAAATAGGAGTGTGATAGAAAACACAGATCTAAATCATAGAGTGAGAAAATCTGCACTTCAAAGTTCCAAATTACTCACCGATGATCCTGAGTCCACCATTATATCTTTACAATCTCGCTTTACCAATCATCCCATCTCCATTTCCTTGTCAGTGATCCTAACTCAAGGATCAACATACATTGATATTCTATTAGCACTCATCATGGCCTAAAGTATCTTAACTAAATACTTTGTCTTATTATTTAGGATTCCTTTAAGTCTTCTAGTTAGGATTCCTAATGCTTTCTAGTTCATTTCTTAGCTTACTTTAGCCCTTAGGGGCACATTTGTCATTTTATAATTTGTTTCAGAGTTTTTTCCAAATGGACATCCCTGTTAGGTCTAGAACATCAAAAATATTAAAGTTGGTCTTTTCCAGATCTTAATTAGCCTTCCTAAGTCTTACATTAGGTCCCTTTTCGTAATTTTGGACTTTCATGTGAGACCATCTTCAGGTTCCCAGATGCTTAATCTAACCTCACCATTAAGTCCAAAGCGTCCAACATTGTTAGTTTTGCCCCTTTCAATTATTTCCCAATCCATCTAGTAGCCCATATATCATCAAGGGAAGTTTGGAAATTACCCATTTCTATGTTTCTATATTTTCTATACCTCATTTGATGAAACGGACCATACCGTTGAGTCTGGCATGTCGAAAAACATTAAAGTAGGTACCCTCATGGTCATTGGGGTTCACTTGGTAGCTTAATTAACTACTTATAACACATTTAGAATTAGTCCAATTTGTCTGTTCATATGCTTCAAGGTTCGATTTCCTAAATTAGACTTTGCTATTGAGTCTAGAATTCCCAAAAACGTTGGGAATGACTCTTCTTGCATTTCAATTGACATTCGTTACACTATTTTTAGGCTCAATGATAAAATGATAATTTGACCTAATTATTAAAAGGCATTAATTTAATTTTTAATTAATTCCCCAGGTCTGAATATAATTCCCTTATAATTTAAGGGTCAAAGTGAAAATTCATAAAGTTTCGGTTCAAGTGGGTTTGGTCCAAACCCACCAGTTCGGTTAGGTTCTAACTGAACCGGCTAAGTCCTTCATTAACCAACTAGCCTAGCAGTACATCAAGCGAACTGGCATTCCCTTTTTGAGAACCAATTAGTATGGTAACCATTTAAGTGAATTGTGGCTCAAACATTAAGAACCAGCCGGTCTGGCTCGTTTGCCACACTAGCAACTTAAATACCAAGCGACATCATCCAACTTAATTCCTTAACTCGTTTCATACGCAAGTTGGCTCGAACCCGCTTATAGCCTGACCCAAACCTGGTCACTATTCATCGTCTCCCTCATTACTAGGGTTACTGTTCACCAAAACCCTAAAGCATTTGTTCTTTATTTCCTGCCATTTTAGACATCAATTCAACCCGTTTTCAATTCTAATCATTTTTTAGGTTCCTCATCATCATTTTCGCGTTCGTTTTGTGGCTCAAATCAAGCCATAGAGTTCTGTTTTACTCTATTATTGAAAAACCAACAAGTCACTCGTTCAAGTCCATTTCTAGACCATTTTTCTTAAAGTTTGTCTTGTTTTGTTCCATATTCAATGGTGTTCCATCCCCTGTCCTTAGAATTGAGCTTAGTGCTCAATTAGGCCAAATTTGATTTTTGAACTATGATTGTAAGTCGCATTTTCTCACAGGTCCTTAGCTCATTTTCAATGGTTTTTCTTGTTTTGGGGTCCTTGTTACACGTAGTTTCTATCCCCATACTTATTTTAAGCTTCAGGAAGAATTTTGGGTTGACCTTGAAGCTCATTAATGGCGGCCTTTGAGTCTGTCTATGATTTCTGGCCTATTTGGCCTCATATTGTTAGTAAATATTTCACATTTTTACTATTGCATGCATGTATAAACAACTAAAAATCCTAAAATAGTAAGTTTTTCAATTAATTTCTAAAGAGAGAAACTGATTTTCAGGTTACCTTTAGGTAGCCCTTCTCTCTGGGTTTCTAGCCTCTTTTTCAACTCTCTATAGTATTCTGAATTCCTTCTTCTACCTTTCATTTGGTTGAGACACACATGCACACATGGAAACTTCTAGTTTTTTTAATTTCTCACTTTCTCTCTCTTCACTTTCTCTTTCTCACTTTCTCTCTTCATGGCTGAAAGAGCTAGAGCAGAATACACTGATCAGTTTGTGCTATAACATCAGTTTCTATATATATGAGAGGAATTTTGAAGATAGCTTCGTTATTCCATTTGGCACTTGAAATCTCCTATGACCCTTTATCAATGGACACTTGGTGAATATCTCTTGTCACTTGTTTGACTGATTTTCAACATTTTGAATTTTGATTTTTTAGTGGATATTCATAGAGAAATCCACCATCCATTATACATACATCTATTATACATACATATATATATATATATATATATACATATCTTCAAGTGTTTGTGTGGTGTTGGTGCACCACACCCATCCTATACCATTTTGACCACACATTGTTGGTCATGTCTTGATCTTATCATGATGTCCTCTATGCCATCATGTCCCAATTATCGTACTTATGCGTAATTTGGTTTAGGGACCATAGTCTTCAACTATATGCTCTAGTTTACTCAAAATTTCTTATATGTTAATTCATGATTAACACTAGTATGGGTTGGCATTAACAATGCTCTTTGTCATCTTATCATATATACAGGAGAATTGTTCATTATTCATTCAAGATTTGTCTCTATTAATCATTTTCATTAATCTTAATTACCCAATAACATGAAGTCAGGATGTTACAAACTTGACCAAAGTTTAACAAGAACTAACTTCTTCTAAAAAGAAGAAAAAAAGGAAAAATATCTCTTCACCATCATCAAGGATTCTCAATCTTTCTTCTCTACCAGTTTTCCTTCAAACTCAAAACAATGACCCATTGTTTTCTCAATGAAGCCCAAGTAATTGTTGCCACGGTCCGCATGCAAAGAGAAATGGTGGAAGTCAAATTCAACCGCCTTTACAATTCAATTCTCGTACCTCCCTAAGTTATCCTCGTTTCCTTTTCCAGCTTGAATGGGCTAAACTAGTCGCCTTCTCCTTTTCTTGTTTCAACCAGCACTCTTTTTCCCACTCTAGTCTCACCTCCTCTTCTTCCTCAAAATCTCTTTCAGCTTCCTTAATCGCCTCTAACTTTGAAGTGATGTCCGCATTGATATCTGTCCCTATTTCTTCAAAGAAAATCGCCCGCTCGAAGTTCCTAAGAGTCGAAAGACCTCGTCTGCCCTGTTGTGCATGTCATCATCCCAGGGCACCCATTCACCACCCACTACAAGGCCAGTGATCATAGAAAAGTCGAGGGGAGTCAACGTGACTTCCCCAAACCAGAGATGAAAAGTGTTGGTGGTGTCCTACCATTTCTTGGCAAAGGTATGGAGGACCTTCCGATCATGGTCCGTGTGAAAGATTCGGTCCAAAATGGGACCAAAACCAGCCTCTCTCATATGCTCTCTACACTTGGCAGGCAAGTTTTCCCACCATTCTACTATATTCGTCGCTGAGCCTCGGGTACATATGGCCAACTCTTTTTGCAAACCCAAGAAAGCCAATGTGTTAAGGAAACATTCCGGTGTCATAAACATGCCAAAAGCATGAATTTGATGCACAAAACCAAGAAAACACAAAGGAGACCCATTTAGGCATTTTCACAAGCGTGTGGTGTGCACTCTTCCATAAGGCACATGGGTTGAATGCCCATGCATCAAACAACTCAAGTTACGTGCAAAAATAACTCCCAAAATGTAGAAACTAATGAATCCATGGAAAATCAAGCCAAAAATTCTCAAACAATCGGAAGAAAACTTGAAAAAATCATACCTCTCCATTACAGTATCTTTGCGATAAATGGTACGCTGATTATTGAAGCAAGCTTGTGTTGCTTCGGTAGCCCGGGGGTGGTCTATAACGAAAGAGTGTCCCACGAATCGGTTTAGGAGCCACCAAATCTTGATCAACATCAAACATGATGTCCGAATCATCATGCCCTTCGCTTGCCATTTTCTTGAAAAATCTTCAGATTCGATATGAAAACTACGGAATCCGATCTTCCCAAAGGTTGAATTAAGTATGGAATACTTCAATTTTGTTTCCCTCACAACCTTGCAAAAAAATAAACACCAATGCAATAGGTGAGAACTCAAGAACACGATGAAAAAGTTCAATAGTCGCAACACTTTAAGGTTGGTCTACCCAAGCACCCGAGTGTCGATTGGCACTCACAGGTGACTGATCAGCACAGTGAGGGGCAAAACCCCCCTCTCTGTGTGCCGATTGGCACACAGAGCCTTCCTCGGGCCTTTTTTTCCAATTTTGGCCCATTTCCAGCACTGCCTCTGCATCAATGGCATCTTCTTTCAAGCCTGAGCAAGCCGGGGTTCCCCCTGCCCTCCAATTGACCACGCCTCCGGTCACCAAGGTATTATGATCATCCATCTCCATCTCCATCTCCATATCTCCGTAGTTATCTTTGTACACACACACACACACGTGTGTGTGTGTGTAAATATTTCAGTTCTAGATTTAGGAATTTTATCTATTTACTTGTTTTCTATATCTATGAGTTTTCCAGTTCAAGATTGGACTCTGTCAATTGTCAGTGACGGCTGACAAGGAGAGGAACATAGGTCATGCTCGGAAATCGATCGAGGAAGCTGCACAAAAGGGTGCCCAGCTTGTTCTTTTGTCTGTAAGTTTACAAAATTAAGTGTATTCTTTTTTTTTAATTGTGGGATATATATATATATATTCTGACACAAAATCAAAATGGCACACACACAGCACCTATGCTTCATGTATTGCTTTGATAACTTGCAATTTTCAGATTCAATTATCATATGGATGTTTATAGACTTAAATAGTGCACATTGCTTGGTGCAATGGTAAAATGTCCAGCTTGTCAACCGTGAGCATACCCACAAGGAGAGTGCTTAAATTGGGGTTTTGGATGCTGGAGCTTAACTTTACATGTTAGTAGTATGAAACACACCCAAATACGATTTCTTGTTATTCTCTCTGAATTCACCAAATTTTCTGCCGAATTTAATAACAATATTGAGAAAATCATTTTGTTTTTTTTTTGGAGTAAATTACATAGACACTCATGTGGGTTACCTAATTTTCACTTAATCTCGGTACTTTAAAGGTGAATAGACGTATCTTAGTAGTTTTGAAAATTGAACTAACATATCCCAATTTCAGGAAAAGATGCATTTCAATTTCAAAACCACAAAGGGTCTGTTTGTTTACTTTTAAAATACAAGGAGATTAAGTGAAAATCGGGTAAACCACGAAGGGTATGTGGTGTAATTTACCTTTTTTTTGGGTGAATTTTTAGAAAAAAAAGATTATGTACTTCACCTCATTCAACTCAGGGTTCCTTCTGAATTGAAATTTAGCTCACCTTTTGCTTCTAGCTGCCAGATAGTGGAAACATGCCGTGACTCTGTGCACTTTTAATTTGGAAGCTGTCTCATGTAAAAGTTCACTTTGTGTTTGTGCAGTGTTATAATAAGCTATCTAATGTATACAAAGCTGATGCATTCATACTGAACAGACTTTAACTACACATCATGACATGATAATTTCAAATTATGATTGTGACTTCTAATGGCAGGAAATATGGAACAGTCCATATTCAAATGATAGCTTCCCAGTTTATGCCGAGGACATTGATGCTGGTGGTGATGCATCCCCTTCAACAGCTATGCTGTCTGAAGTTACTCGTGTTCTGAAGATCACAATAGTTGGTGGCTCTATAGCAGAACGATGTGGAGATAAGTTGTATAATACTTGTTGTGTCTTTGGTACCGACAGAAAGCTGAAGCTAAGCACCGGAAGGTGATGTTCTATGCCTAACTTTCATGGATTATGTGAAATATAGCTTAGCATATCATTATCATTAGGGAATTTTTTATCTTAGTGCTACAACCTTTATAACCACTTTATTTCTTGTAAATTTTATTTCTGAAACGATTTTAATCTAAGGTTAACTTTTTTTTTAAATAAGTAATCTAAGGTTAACCTTTTTGAAATGGTTTTATATTCTCTACCTTATTTTTGTAAAGCTCATGTCTGTGATGCTTGTTGGATAAACATAATTTCTGACACAACATGTGTATATTGCAGATACACCTTTTTGATATTGATATTCCTGGGAAGATTAGCTTTAAGGAATCAAAGACTCTTTCAGCTGGGGAGACTCCTACTATTGTAGATACAGGTTGTTGCTCTGTATGCCTTGACATTTTCTCTCGAAATCTTTGGAGGCAAGTTTCACAGGAAAAAGAAATTCTTTCCAGACCTATGGTCTGCTTTCCACCTTTTTCAGTTTTTGTGTTAGTGCCAGCTTCTATGTTCCGTTTTATGTTTCCTATTATGCATCTCAAAGTGCACTACAGCCCTTTGTACGGTATTTTAATACCAATTACCTTGATTGATAATACACAATGACCTGGAGCGGCTCTTCTAAAATATTATCATCTTATTAAGGAAAATGAGTTGTAATCTGTTACTTTTGTAAGGAATTGATATATATTCTTGTGCTCCTCTCTCTCTCTCTCTCTGTTGCTTTGTATTAGCAATGGGACTATCTTGCTTTGAATTTTGTTCTTTCTTGATCCTATTGCTGCTTCAACCAGTTAATATACATTGCTAATAAATATGTCGTCGCATGCATAACCGACTAATCACATAACTCCACATCAGATGTTCTGCCTGACAACTGCAGTTGTTAAGTCCCATTGTGCCAACAGTTTTTCTGACAGTAATATGTTTGCTCTCAAATGTGCTAGTCAAGTATCGATATTCAGAATTGTATTTTGAATGTTTCCTTCTGCTAAAAGACTATTAAAACAAATGCATTGGATCCAACAGCGATCAACTTCATTAAGTTTTTGAGCTGCAGTATCATTTAATTTTTTGAAGGGGGGGTTAAGTAGAATCATGTAAATTTAGTCTGGATTGTTTTTCCTTCAGATGATTGGGGGAACCATAAAGTTTGTGATTCATATATCTTCTGTGAAATAAATGATGTGTTGTTTTCGAAAATAACATCAATGTTTTTGCAGAAGTTGGGCGTATTGGTATAGGTATCTGTTATGACATTCGGTTTCAGGAACTGGCAATGTTATACGCTGCCAGAGGTTTGTTTGTACCTTAAAGTTTCTTCTTTTGTGGACTGATTGCTTTCTTCAATTCAGTAGTTTTCCTGTAGACGACCAGTATCTTTAAATCTTAATAAAATTCTATTAATTACTATTTTCATGTATGTTGGTCAGTATTCTATATTTTTACTTATTACTTTGTGGTTCCAGTGGTTCTATAGCTTTCTAAAATAAACTCCTAGCCTCCCCCTCGTCCCTGCTAATATTGGTGGTCACGATGTTATAAATTCTCTACACCTTAACGGTACCAGTTGTGGACATCAGGTGCTCACTTGCTATGCTACCCTGGGGAATTTAACATGACAACCGGACCATTGCATTGGGAGTTACTGCAAAGGGCAAGGTAATAATATACTCTATTTTCAGCCTGAATTATTTTTCACTTTGCCATTTTTCATCTTTAGGTCGTGATAAGCCATTCTATTGACTTTATTGTTGATGTAGTGATGACCGGGGTTCCATAACATCTTAAGCAACTTGTAGTAATCACCCCCCCCCCCCCCCCCCAAAAAAAAAAAAAAAAAAAAAACCCAAAAAAATAAATAAATGAAATCAAATGATCTATTTCAGCTAATTGGGTGAAGGGACGAATATAATTTTATAGATTGGGGGATGTTTGGTCAATATGACATGTTAAGTCTCTGCGGCCTATGGGTTCATGTTATTAGAAGCAAATTCAATCATTTTGCTAAATGTACAACTAGGTGAATGTTGTTTGATAAAGGGATTGCTCTGAAAATGTCTATTTGTATTTTGTTGACAACTATTTTGCACTATTGGAAATAAACTAAAAGTTTAGTATTCATTTTTTGCATTATCTATCAAGTTTTTTTATTTTTTTTTATTTCTTTTTTATTTCTTTTCTATTGAAATGGCTGAAATATTTTTATTTCTCAATGAATTGAAACGAAACACAAATGAAATAACGAAATTTATATGTTTTCTTAGAAGAAGGAGAATTGTGACAGTGATTGTGGCACTTAAAGTTTTTTTTTTTTTTTTGGTGGATAAATAAGTTAAATAGAAGAAGAAAGAATATACAAAATCAAGAGGGCATAGTCTCGGACAAGCTAGAGGAAAGGAAGGGCTTCTACAGACAGAAGAGCTTCCGTTCCAAAACTACAAAAAATATTACACTTTAAAGATGCTACTAGGTAAAGACCAAGAACATTGAAGGTGTTTATTAGAATTAACATCTGTAATCCCTTTGGAAGGAGTTAGCCTGCCACGCATCATGTCCTAAGTTTGAGCTATGATGGCATTTGGATTTTTCTTGATTTTTGTGAACAATATGTTATTCCTTTCTCGCCAAATGTTGTAAACTGTGCACACTAGGGTAAGCTTGCCTAGACAAGAGGAGAATGACTTGCCTTTGAATGTGTTAGTGGCCCAAAGGACAACTTGCTGCCAGTCGCCAAGAGGGCATTGAAATCCACTTTTGGAGAGCAAATGAGACCATATGTTGGAGGTGAAAGAGCAAGAGAAGAACAGGTGGTTGTGACTCATTTTTTCTCAAACAGAAAAGACATTTGGGATCATGACCAAGTTTAGAAAGGAAAAGGCAGTACTTGGTCCTTACACTGTTCCGAATGGCCATCCACAGAATAAACCCTGCTCGAAGAATAGCTTTAGAATGCCAAACAAGCTTCCACCAATGTACTTGGGGATTACAGCATCGCAGGGTATTCCAAGCTGAACTGATGGAGAAGATCCCATTAGAGGCGGGCATCCAAATAGCCTTATCTTCCTGATGGGGGGGAGGAAGCAAGTTTGGAGGCATGTCATTCTTTAGGTCCAGCAAATGAGGAGAGTTGGCAATAGGCCAATTCTAGCGGTTTCCAAGAATGATGGAATTCGCTTTAGCAGTTTTTCCAAGATTTGATCATAAATAACTCCTTTCCCCATGTTGATATATATTGAGCCAGTGGAGAGCCAATAGTCAAACCAAAGAGAAGCAAAGAGCCCATTCCCAATGGGGATTTTGATGTACGGTTTGAACAATGGTTTGAACTTAAGCATTTTTCTCCAAGCCCATGATCAAGATTGGGGGCACTTAACCTTCCAAAAGCTTTTGCCTTTAAGAATATTGCTTCGAATCTAATGAAACCAAGGGGAGTTGGAGGGATTTTGGAATAGAGCCCATATGAGTTTCCCAAAAGCTGCTTGGTTCCATTCAACAAGCTTCTTGATCCCAATGTACGGTTTGAACAATGGTTTGAACTTAAGCATTTTCCTGCAAGCCCACGAGCAAGATTGGGGCTTCTGCACTTATAGTTGTTTCTACCAAAACATTCTTTATTTTCATCAAAATATACCGAAAGGTGTTTCATATAACTATATAAGTTAGTAAAAAATATTATTATTTATTTCTCAAACAAAGGATGCAATTGAAATATTAAGACCCAAAATTATAAAAAGATATCTCTATTTTTTTTTTGTTTTGTCCAATATATATATATATATAAGAAAATGTAAAAGTAGCGGAAATGAAAAAGTAAGTTAACAATTTATAATAGTTTCATAAAGATAAAAAATTAGTTCTAAGTTTTTTTATACTTGTTTTAAATTAGTAAAAAATTATTTAGTATTAATGACTAATTTATATTTACGTTTATTTCCCAATTTCATCCAAATGTCCCCTTATAATTATTTAAAACAAAAACAAAATAATCACAAACTACTTTTGCTTAATTTTCTTGTAAGAAAAAAAAAAGAAATTATAATTATGAGTTATTTTGTTTTAAATAATTATATTAATTATAACTCTTTTATATCTATAAATTCATTTTTCTTATGTTCTCGTATTAAAAGTAATGGAGTTTCATGTCCACATCAATTGTCAAATTTGGGACCAATAGTAATAAATAAATTTTTATTATTCTCTAGTAACAAATAAAATATAACAAAAAAAAAAATTAAGCAAAAGTTCTTAAAAAGTACAAGTAATGGATCCCAAGAGTCAGAGTATTTCTAATGCTAAATTTTATTTTATTCGTACCAAATTTATATTTTGATATTATTATAGTAAAAAAAATTCAAATTTTGATAATTCTGTTCTAATGCTGAAATGTAATTTTTTAATACAACAATTATTTGTTTTTTAACATGTAGCATAGATCCTACTTTTATTTGACATTAACTTAAAAAGATAGCATGTATCCCATATATGTTTGGCATATACTAACTGTATTTTATGATATAGCATAAATTGACACTAACTATTCTTAATGCCAAATATAACATTGAAAATAACATTACTATATTTTGACTAGCTAAATAGCACTCCATTAGAATAGTAATTTTTACATTAATGTCAAATTTTGAAAATGACACATGCATTGGAGTTCTGTTATTAGTCACAAGCTTCTTCAATGCATGTGTCAAATGTCATACCAATTTTAAAATTTGGCAAGAATATAAAAAATATTGCTCCAATAATATGTCATTTGGATTGTCAAAAAATGATAATATCATTTTTAATGTCATATTTGACATTGAAAATAAGTAGAGATATTTCAATAAATTATAGCTATATGAGAGGTGATGTTGATATTTTGTCATGTTGCATTTGCTGTGGTTGGCACGTGCAGGGGTGCGTGTGAGAAATGACCCAGCACGCAGCTTCGGAGCCTTGGACTGCGAAATGATGTTGCCAATTTCGGCTTACAAGGGAACGAACGATTGTCAAATAAAAAGACAGACGGCTAAATTGACGTCGGCGGAGTCAAGGATAACAGGAAGGACGACAGCTTGTGGGGTTCGCCATTTTGGCAGACAAGACGTGCACATCAAGACACGTGTTGAGAGATGATTTGTTGGGCTGTTTCCAACCAGGGAGGGATGCACACGTGAGCGTGGAAGTAAAGGCCAGGCGTGGCACGTGTCGGAGTTGTGGTGAATAGAAACAAAGATTAGGAGGAAGGATACGAGGGTTCACGTGGCAGTGGTTGTGGTTGTGACGGGGAGAAGTGCCATTAATGATTTTGCGGATGTGAGCTGTTGTGCGCACGTGGGGTCCAAGTCCAAGTCCAAGTCCAAGTGCAAGTCGACGGCAGTCCGTACGGTGTGAGTGTGAGTCTGTGAGACAGTAGCTAAGGGCGCAATTGCAAGGTTTTAAGGTCATCCTAATGTGGTCCACCGAACATAATCGTCCATTGATGGCCTTAAACTAATGACTTTGCTGTATGATTTCTAAAAGTTTTTTTTAAAAAATACTTTCGTATTCCAATTCAAAATCTTAATCTTAATTGCAAGCTTGATTAAATACAATGACATATCAATTCATCAATAGTTGTTGTATGCATATGTTTAATCACATTAACTAATTCACCAATCTATACTAATTGGGGTGACACTTTAATTTCTATGAGCTAATTTGATGCTTAATACTCTTGTAAATTCATTCTTTCTGGGAGCAAAAAGTTGGCTTAGACTAAACTAATGTACTCTGAAAATTAGGGCTATACATTCCTCAACCGCATTGGATATGAATATGATGCACAGTAAAGTACTAATCATTTCAAGATGAATTTTCACTTGGACAAAGTGTAGTTTAAATTAGTTGTTACCTTCATCTTGTTATGGTGAGGAAATGTTTGTATAAATGAAAGAATTTGTGATTCTTGTTTATTAACTTCTGATTTTCTAAATTGGGTCCATTAAATTAGTGGGTTTCAATCGTTTTTTCTTTAAAATTAGTTTAAAGAATGTATGATGAACTTCTATTTGACTATATGTACCGAAGAAGATTCCCTAATTAGTAGGTGAAATGGCCACAATCCCATACAAAAAAGGGCCTATTGGACTTGTAAGGATCATATATATATATATATATATATATATATGTTTGGACTTTGAAAGTACATGCATTAATCAGACTATATATATTGTCTATATTTTATGGTGGAAGCCACCATACAAATAGCATAATATTGTAAGCTCAAAAATCAGATTGGCTAAGAACCCCATTAAACAGACCAAATTAATGAGCTTTCAGCCTCAACCTCATCTTTGTCCAGGAAGACAGGGTGCAAACAAGGTCATTGTTACATGCATCATAGTTGTTGTCTCCAGTGAAAGGTATGCATGAACCAAACCCATGCGAGGAAAACATGTGATCTTGGCAAGAATAATGGAGGCAGATACCTGGCAAAACATGCTTTCAAAATGCATACTTGCCTTGTGTGTGGGTGTGTGTCTGGGTGTGGGTGTGGGTGTGGGTGTGGGTGTGGGTTGGGGTGGGGTGGTTATAAATATATATATATATATATATATATAGATATATATGTGTGTGTGTGTGTAAGTGCTAGTTCAACACATCCTTTTCAGTTTTTAGTCTTAGTTAATGATTTTGTTGGTTATATAAATGCCAGAAAACGAAACTTCATTTATCAACTACAACTAGGTTCAAGGGCGGAGCCGGGAAATATTTTTTGAGGGGCTAAAAAATATTTGGAGAAAATTTTAGTGAAATTTTTTTAGGTTTGACCAAAATTTTGAGAGAAAAATCAGAGAATTAAGATTTTGGGGAGGGCTACAGCCACCCCTAACTCCATCCTTGACTAGGTTACAGTGTAGGAAACTAATCTTGCATGTGATCACTCACACAATCACGAATACATCTCATTTTGTTTAGTTAAAGTTGAGTTACATTGTATTGCGGAATATTCGCCCGAGGAGGAGGGGGGGGGGAGGGAGGAGATGGCATTACCCCATCTAGGTACAAAGTACCACGCCAACACAAAAGTACAGTAACAACGTGGCGCAACAGTGGATAACATTCAACTTATCCAAAGTAAAGACAGAAGCACCCAACTATGATGTCCTCAACAACATGCGCTCGGGATAGGAGAGAACCCCACTAAGAGGACCCTCTCCCTCACGAGGGTCACATGTGCCCAATTGAGGTACCATCGCTAACATATGCTCAAGAGAGGAAAAAACCCCACTAAAAGGACTCCTTTCCTCACGAGGGTCATATGCGCCCTAGGGAACATGAGCTCAGGAGAGGGGAGAAGCCTACTAAAAGGCCCCTCTCCCTCACGAGGGTCACATGCGTCCAATTGAAGCACCCTCATCGTCAACATGCGCAAAAGAAAAGGGAGAACCCCACTAAGAGGGCCCCCTCCCTCACGAAGGTCACATGCGTCCAACTGAGGCACCCTCACTAACATGCGCTCACGAGATGGGAGAACCCTTACTAAGAGGGCCCCCTTCCTCACGAGGGTCACATGTGCCTAACTCAAACACCCTTGCCAACATGTGCTCAGGAAAAGAGGGAGAACCCCACTAAGAAGGCCCCATCCTTTACAAGGGTAATATGCGTCCAACTGAGGCACCCTTGCTAGCATGTGCTCATGAGAGGAGAGAATCTCATTAAGAGGACCCCCCTCTCTCACAAGGGTCACATGCACCCAACTGAGGCACCCTCACCAACATGCACTCAAGAGAGAAGAGAACCCTACTAAGAGGGGTCCCTCCCTCCACAAGGGCCACATGCACCAAACTCAAACATCTTTAACAACATGCGTTCAAGAAAGGGGAGAACCCCACTAAAAGGGCCTCCTCCCTCACGAGGGTCACATGCGCCTAACTGAGGCACCCTTACCAACATCCATTTAAGAGAGGGAAGAACCCCACTAAGAGGGCCCCTTTCCCTCACGCAAGCACTCATAAAGGATTACAAGTGTCATGCATAATCACTACCTCGCTCGCCCTTCATAAAGGCGCCCTAAAGGCTTGGGGGCAAGTCTTTTGAGATTTTTGAGTCTGGAACGCGGATGAAACGTAACATTCGTGCTACGCTCCCCACAATACGGGATATTTAGGGTCATGTGGATTGGCAACTATGGTAATGAGCACTCTAAGAAGCTTCAGGCATTTCACGCATGGGGTTGTCTAGACATTCTAGAACAAAGAAGCGGTTTCACCTTAACTAACTCTTATTTTGGACCATAATGGTACAACTGTCA
The DNA here is from genome assembly GCA_008638375.1 of Nyssa sinensis. Lineage (NCBI taxonomy): Eukaryota > Viridiplantae > Streptophyta > Magnoliopsida > Cornales > Nyssaceae > Nyssa > Nyssa sinensis. The sequence goes on along the minus strand of CM018032.1, from coordinate 1,016,360 downwards.
ATAGCTAAGGGCTCATGTGAGCTCACTAAAGGTTGACATGTGAGCTACCACTAACAATACCCCTCAGTTACCACAATAAAGGGATACACACAGAAAGAGAAATCAATTAATCAATCAAGAGGATTGACTTTGACCTCCATCGCTCTCGATTCTAGGTATCTGGAATCGCGCTCCAATTGCAACCTAGCTATTAGGAATCACATGAAAGTTGACACAAGTCTTGCCCCGACCTATTAGGAGTCCCTCATGAAAGGTTCTAGATCACCTTACCTCGACCCCTCTACTTTGCTTTGAAGTTCCTCCTAGCATTCGACGCGCAAGTTATACTCACCTCTACAGCTCACATCTTTGACACAACCTCTCATGACCTCCTAGCCATCCGCATTTTGGCAACTCCACTGGGGAGTACACTTCACGAAAGATGCTCGCGACTCTCAAAAGCAAGACGCAAATGGGAGAACCCTCTGAGAAAGTAGAGCAAGTCCCGAACCTTGTGTCTCCTCCCATTTTTGAAGGAAAGACTCCCACATCCTCAGTTGATGTGACACCTATGTTTAACTTAGAAATCCTTGTGGCCCTCAGATCTATTCAGCAAACCCCATTTTGGTGATAGGAAGCCAACATGTGGGGCCATTTGCTAAAGTTGCTCATTTGGCACCTCTTATGATAGTTGTTAACCTTGGGAGCCAGATCCCTCAATTGTGCCCTTGTCCTCATCTCAATTAAATGAGGCGAGCCAAAACAAGAACACCCCTGATCCTTCGAGGCCCCATAATGCAAACGAGCCCATTCTCGTTTCAGAAGCTTTAATGGCATTATGCCCACAAAAGTGGCTTCTAATGTCACTCAAGTGGCCCTTATTCCACGCACCATTCCTCCGTTAACCAGACGGCCTCTAAGGAAACACCTTCAACCTTGATTACTCGATTTACCTTTCAAGATGTACAGAAGGAAGTTCAAGTGCTACTATAACAAAAATAGCAAAGGTTCCGTCCGTCGAATTTACCTCTCCATACTCTCAAGAGATAGCCTTACTTCCATATCTCGAAGGTTACACCTTGCCCAAGTTCACTGGTTATGATGGAAAAAAATGGAAGCTTACATGAAAATGTTCATCGCTTTGTGGAAAGTCTGAATCATCACGGGAATGATCACACTATGAGACTCAGAAAATTCTCCAAGTCTTTAATAGACAGGCCTATACTTGGTACCTAGGACTTCCACGAAACTCTGTCCTCTCTTGGGTGGACATGGTCTATAAGTTTCATTCAAATTTCTTTCATGTGGAAGATTGGCTCACTAAGTTATCACTCTCCAAAGTCACCTAACTCTCCCGAGAGACTACGTCACGAGATTCTGAGAAAAATAGCTAGACTGCTATAAGAAAATGAGTGAAATTGAGCTTGTAAAAATGTGCATCAACGGCATGTCTCGGGAGTACAAGGCTCATCTAATCAATATCGACATAGAGACCTTCTCGAGACTAACAGAGTCTATAAGACGCATCTGGGATGCAATCGAGGAGGTGAATGAGAATCCCAAGGTAACCTTCGCATCTACAGGCTACCGAAGGGGCCCCTTTCATAATGGATATGAAAGATACCTCATAAAGAAGCAATGGAAAAAAGATTCGCGGAACTCCCTTGCTTGGGTTCCCTTGCGATCTCAAAAAAGTTCGAGCACTACTCAAGTCATGGGTCTAAGACAACAACATCCAGACTTTTGACAACCGGATCATACACCACTTATAACGGTATGCGAGATTGGTAGAGGAATACTCGACCAATCTTGGAGAGGAATGCTATTTAACAGAAAAGGCTAAATCAAAAGTAATGGAGGAGCCCAAGAAAGCTCTCGAATGTTTCCAAAATGGCCCGCCCACGCAACAATAACAATTGGAAGAAGTCAACATAGACTCAAAGACAGAAACTTTGCAACCAGCCTTTATTGCCAAGGATTCAAAAGTAATGGAAGAGCCTAAGAAAGCTCTTGAATTTTTCCAATATGGCCTTCACCCGCAATTGCAAAAATTAGAAAAAGTCAACTTAGGCTTAAAGATAGAAACTTTGCAACTAGTCTTCATTGCCAAGGATATCCCTAAAATGCAAGAGCAATCCTTACTTTCGCTACTGCGCGAGTACTCCGATATGTTTGTCTGGTCATACTTAGAAAATAGTCGTGCTTCCACATTCCGAATGTTATTCTCATGAGCACTTCACTTTTCTCAATGAACACTAGTCTCCAAGGAGCATATCAATTTCCAAAGATCCCACCACTCCTATCAGTGCACGTTAATCTCTCAAGAGCATACCATTTCTCTCAATAAGCGTTAGTCTCTAAGGAACATGCTAGTCTCCAAAGAGCGCGCCACTTCTATTATTACACGTCAATCTCTAAGGAGCGCGTTACTCACTCATGAAAATCCAATCGAGCCAGCTTCACGCACTTTCCAACCAGAATTGGAAATTCAAGTAAAAGCAAAATAGAAAAATGCTAGGAACAAACTTCATATGTTTTCCTTCATGGTGGCTTCAGCATATACAATTAAATAAGGATGGATCCCATAGATGCGCCTAAGATAGCCTTCCGAACACTAATTGGGAACTTTTTTATACCAAGTCATGCCCTTTGGTTTGAAGAATGTTGGAACGTCTTCGAAAGATGTTGAAAGTTCAACCTCCGCCTTAATGCCCCCAAATGTGCTTTTGGGGTAATAATTGGGAAATTCTTGGGGTGCATCATCCACAGACATGGGATTGAGGTAGATCTAGTAAAGGTCATGATATTTCGCGACCACCTTCACAAAAAAACTCAAGAATTTTCTTGGAAAGTAATCTATCTAATAAGATTGATTTATGCCATTACAAAGATCACTCAACCATTCAACTCCTTGCTCAAAGCTAAAATTCCTTTTGAGTAGCGTGAAGAACATCAAAAGGTCTTCGAGCAAGTAAAAAAGGTCCTGAGTTCCCCCCAGACTATGATAGATTCACAGCTGGGAAAACCCTTCTTGCTTTACCTCACAAGTACCCCGCGTTCAATAGGGGCCCTTATTGCTCAAAAAGTAGATGGACATGAGAAGTTGGTATACCACATCAGTTGGATAGTTTGGGGTGCTGAAACTCGATACTCCACTCTCGAGCGTTACTGTCTCGCGCTAGTACTTGCAACCCAAAAGTTTCGACATTATTTGTATGCGTACTCTCTCTACTTAATTACCAAGTGTGACCCTATCCGACACCTGCTCACAAGATCGATACTTTCGGGTAAAATCGTGCGATGTTTACTATCCTTGGAAAAATTTGATGTCAAATATGCCATCCCAAAGGCGATCAAAATTCAAGCTTTACTAGATCTCCTCGCTCAATTTCCAGTCGAAGAGTTTGAACCTCCCTCTTAGGAACTTCTAAGAGATGATTTTCAAGCATGCTGCGCGAAGGTTGCATGTGATAGATGGACTCTCAATTTCGATAGTTCCTCCACCTTTTCTGGTGGAGAAGCATGAGTCGTATTGATCTTAGAAAAAAGGGAAAAGAAAATCTTTTCCTACAAGATGGGAGCAACAGCCTCCTTAGAATAAAGTTTCTTACCTTGAGTGGAACATTGTTTTGTTTTACTTATGAGATGAACTTGGAAGACCACAACAGAAAGCAACCCTTAGCGTAAAGCTTCTTGAACGCGAAGGTTATCTTATGTAGTCATCACAAAGTATAGATTTGTTGAGCGAGTTATCTCTCCTCTCCCTGATTGATGTAATGTAAAAAAAAAAGAGGCAAAACAATGAAGCGCCCAAGATAGCAAAAAAGGAAAAAGGAAGAAATTTTATTGATGATAAGTCAATAGAAGATTACAAACTCTATGATTACAAAAATTGCTACACCAAGTCTAGTAGAGCCGAACAACGTGAGCCCTCCTTATCAAGGCCTTGTTCCACGACATCCCAATCACATGACTTGAGCTCCGCAGTTTGGCATTCAACAGAGGCAACTTTCTAGCAAAGCGTGGCATGCTCACCCTCTCTGACACATACAATGTGGTCAGGAACATAACCAAGATGCTCCAAATGCTCATGAAGCCACACAAGGACGAGGCCATCGCACTCAAGAACCTCAACTATCTTTATCAAGTTAGCCAAAAAATTAGGAGAAACATCTCCTACGTCACAAGTAGAAATGGATAGTAGAACGTCCCCAACAGCTCAAAATAGGAAGTCTTCACCCTCATAACATGTCTCTTAAAGTTGGTGAAAAGAAAAAAGATGATGCACCAGAGCACGATTCAATAAATCCACATATTGAGGGTAGATAAGGACCTTATTCCACTCCACACGAGATGGCATAGCCTCTAGGATGCCCGAGCTACTCTCTAGAACGCACTCGAGCTAATCTCTATAACGCCTCCCTCTTGCTGGACACGAGTAAAATATTGGGTAAAAGGATCTTGGAGATCAAAAGCTTTCACATTTATAGTTGAAGAAGTGGGGACCTCATAGACTACCTCCATAAAAGGAGTAAGGGGATCTGGGTCGCGAATGCACATAGAAGATGGTTGAGGATCAATAGAGGCGAGAGAAAGACAAGTCACAACACCAAATGTGTCAGGCATTGATATTTCAGCCTTTTGAATGACCCCTTCTCGAATGTCGGCTCCTTGAGCATCTTGTGCGGATAGAACAAAATGCATGATGACAAGAGAAAGGGAAGAGTTGCTTAGAAAATTGAAAAGCAAACACCACGAATGAACAAGTGTTAATACCTGGGCAAAAGAAGGCTCTCCCAACTCTTGGCCCACCTCAAGGGTTACGTCCAACTCTTTTACCAAGTTCATATCAGTTGTAACACTTGGTTTAGGAATATCGTCTGAGAGGCCCAAAGTTCTGAGCACGTTCGGGACCAAGGTACGTAGAACATCATCATCCTTGGCCATGGTCTATGAAGACTTGGACTCTCTCATGGGAACATCCTTGGGATTAGCAATTGGGGAAGATGGAGGCAAACCCTCATCTCTAGTATCTTGGGCAAGATTCTTAACATTATCACCAACCTCGTCCTGAAGCTCAGAAGGAATCGCCTCTTGAACAAAAGGATCAGATGGAATAGGCCTTGTCTCTTGAGCGCCTCCTATCTCTTAAGCACATCTGGGGGCATAAAAAAAATACAACGTGAAAGCTAACAAGCCAAGTAAGCCGCCAAGCGCTGTAAGCTGTTGAACTCAGGAGCATTGACTTCTTCACGTGGATTGCCTCTCTCAGTCGCCTTTTAAAGCTTGATGTCCTTGTAGAAGTATCTCGGCCAAGCCGAGAAATTGGCCTTGCGCCCATTTTTGGCATCCTCTATTTGCCAAATGCTATGATTGAGGAAGACAGGAGATCAAAAAGTTGCACGCATCTTTCTCTACCTTAGTCAACTCCAAGGAAGAGGACATCCCACTCCCTAGCAGAGGCAACCTTAATAGCACTACCACGTCTTCCAAAGTTGGGTCGAGTTCGTAGAAGAAATGAACATTGTCTAATATCTCGGTGCTGGTCAAAGACACAACATGAGCAGGGTCACCCAAAATGTCATCAGTCCACTATTTTCAGTCAGTTATACTACTAGAGCTGGACAGATAGTTGACGAAGGAATGAGGAAAATCTCCACGTTCAACTGAGAGGCAAAGCACAGAATGAGGGGTAACCTTCACGCTCTTCAGAATATCCACCTCACTCTGAAGAATTGTGGAACCCTCTAGAACGGTGGCCGACAAGGAAGTAACATCAACTTGCTTCTAGAAAATATCCTCGCTTGTCCCTATGTAAAGGGCTCGTCGCCAGAAATCCCTATTTAGGATGGGAGGGACTGCACCACTCTTGGTCACCAACAAGCCAGATGTATCAGCCATTGCAAAATGCTAAAGATTCAGTAGGACGCAATCCACAAAAGGAAGATGGAACCTTCACGCAAATCCAAAATCGCCTCTGGCTCTTTCACGACAAGCTCTCTAAAATCTCAAGCGCAAAATGAAGTACGGAGGTTAAGGGAGGGCCAACCCTATTTATATGCATCCGAACTCGTCATAATGATTGACAAAGGGAAAAATGGCATGACTCTTCGCCTTCTGCGCGCAACTCTTCACACTCTAGGTGTGACTATTCAAAACCCCATAATGGGAAAAAGACACGTGTCTCAAGCCATTTATGGCTAAAAGACATGCCACATCCACAAGACATTATGTCCAAAGATTCATGGACGTTCGAGATGGTCGAAAAATTACTCCTTGTAACCCCACGTAGATCCACCATTGGTTACATTGTCATTTGTATTACTTGTAACAACAGTGGACAATTAAATTTAGTAGTTAGATTAACTGAAAATAACTTGGAAGATAAAAGATTATGATCCTAAAAAATTCTTATTGACTGCTCAAAACAAAATATATAAATATATATATATATATATATTTCAATGGAAAATGTATTATATAATCATGAATTATTTACTTTAAAATCCTATCAGAATCTCCTAATTTTGGAAAATACAATAAACCAATAATTTGCAACATGCACAGAAATAAAGTTGAACCCAAAACTGGGAGGAAGATATTAAAGACTCTTTTAGATGAGCGACGAAAAAGTACGATTTGAAAAAGTCTCTACTAATAACTTAACCAAATCGTTCATTTTCATTTTATTGCACTCTTGAAAAGTGCACTTCAAGCAGAACTAAACACTTATTTTATCAAAAAGGTCTATTTTGAGCTTGAAAACTTTCATTTTGAGATCTATTAAGCTAAACCAAATACAAACTAAAAATATTACATATCTTTCCCTAAAAAGAGTGATAATAGGTCATGAATTACTAACCAGCTTAACTCGAATTAGCAAATATAAAAATATTGACCAGCCATTTTTTCTCATTCAAGGCAACCATTTAGTAGTCTAAGACCAATTTGTTATGCTGTGTGAAGGCATGAGATCTAAAGGAGGTGGGGCCAAGTATTTGATTCTTACCATTTGTCCCAGAAAAGAAATGATTTTTTTTTTTCTTCTTACAATTTACATTTTTCTTTTTTGCTAGTGTGCCTACCAATTTTTTTTAGTACATTGATGGAGAAAAGATATATTTTACTTATGTGTGATCCACGGACTTGGAATGCATTGGCAAAAGTGGAAGATTTTACCCTCTCGTATAAGACGTCATGTTTGGTATGATAGAATGGACATTTCAGAAATACTCATTCAAGTTTTTTCATTTCTTATTTTTGTTTGGTGTGAGTGAAAATGCCTATTTCATGAAATCAACAAACCATTAAAAGTCATTCTAAGCATTTTTTTGACTTAGATGAGAAATTCTTATTTTATTTTATGTCATTTTCATTCTATTTTTTATTTTATTCACAAAAATAATTAATTTATACCTACGTACCAAACATAGCGTCAATCTCACTTAGAAAACATTCTTCAAGCCAAGGGAATGTTTATAACACTAGACTAGAGAGCCACTTTCCATCCACTCTTTCTTCCAATTAAATTTTTTATGTTCAAAATTTTGTTTCAGTAATACAGTTCTTTTGACAATTTCAAATCATAGAACCCAAAGAGGCTCCTTCATTATATTTCCATGATTAAGGATCAGTTTTTTTTTTGGCTCCTTCCACCAATTTACCATCATTGAAGCCCATCTTTTCATAATTCATATACTTTCTTTTTTCTTTTCACTTTTAAATTTGATTTTCCGTTTCTTTGAGTAAGATATAGTTTCTGGTTTTACCATTTGAAGGCTCCCTTGATTTAAGCCCAACTTGTATCCCCTATTTTCCATATATATATATATATATATATATATATAGAGAGAGAGAGAGAGAGAGAGAGAGAGAGAGAGAGAGAGAGATAAAAGGTAAAGGAGGATAATTTCAAAAACTCTACCTGTGCCACTGTTTCTCTATGTTACATAATTCAACTCCTTCTCCATAATCTCATAATAAGTATTACTCTTATACACCATTCCAATTATACTCAAAAATCCTATCTACAAAAGGTTATACTCATAAAATTATTAAGATAATTTATGTATAAAAAAAGTGATATAAATGTTAAAAGTATATATAAAACATGAATATTGTGATATAATTATTTGAAATTTAAAAAAAAAAAATGCAAACATTATTATAATATTGGAATATCACCCAATCTATATCCAGATTTGTTCATTTGAAAAATGTTTAACAATACCTAGAATTTTGTTTCTTTGCTTATGATTTGTTTTTTTTATATATATTATTTTTGTTTGTCTTAAGTACTGCATGGTTGTTCTATACCAAAAATAAATATTCTGCCAGCTCAGTAGAATTTCTATGGCCTAACAACATTGAACCTTCCCCCATATGATATATGTGAGCTTATGTGTGTGTGTGTGTATAGAGATGGAATGGAATTGAAATATTGAATGTTAGCCATAACATTGCCACCAGCCACACGGAATCACAATACTCTCTAATCCAACCAACCTTTAGAATTAATAATTCAACTAAATTCACTCCATCTGTTCACATTCATATCCCAGCTTTTCTTTAATTTAGTAGTGATCCACTGACTCCACCCACTAATTTGCATTTTCCACACCCAATCTTTAGGATTCTTGGATGACTTAGTAGAGTGAAATAGTAATGTACTCATTTAATAGTATCATTCTCTATATTATATAATATGACCCATCATTTTTAGTGAGATATAGTATATAAAAAAATATTAAAATAAAATTTTTAATTAAAAAAATTCATGATATATTTTTTATATTTAAAAGATTCAAAAATATAACTTTTAATACAAAATGTTTAATTATTAATTTACATTTTAACACCTTTAAAAAAATTATTAATTAGACTAAAATAACATTCAAGATATATTTAAAAAAAAATAATATAAATATATAAAATAACTTCTTCAATCTAAAAGAAAAACATAATATTTTATGAAGCAAAAAAATTATTTTTTGGGCCTTCTAAATAAAAAATGTTATTTTTTAAATTGAAAATTTTATTTTATAAACTGTTAAGTATTTTTAAAAATGTGTCTTGAAAGTTATTTTAGTTTAATCAGTAATATTTTTAACAGTGTTACGATAAAAATTAATAATTAGATTTTTTTGTATTAATTTTTTTTTAAAATAATTTAGATATGAAAAATATATTTTAAATTTTTTAAATTAAAATTTTATTTTAAAATTATTTTTAATGTATAAAATAAAATATTATTAAAAAAATACATTAACACCTATCTACTAGATTTGCTCAAGACTTCATGTAATCACCGCATCCGGACCCACCAGAGTTTCAACAATTTCTATGGAGTGATTGGACTGTGAGAGTGTTGCGGAGCCAACCTTTTTTGGTGTATGAAAACGCATACAAGAATTACCCCTCTACCTTCAAATTCGAATTTATAAAGTGGGCCATGCCAAGTCACGACAAGGAAGGGTATTTCGGGAATACAATAGGTCATATTATGCCACCTCATCAAATGCCAAACTGTCAATTGGGACAGTGATGTACGCTCATTGCATTGCATTGCATTGCATTGCACCCCTTTATAAAGTCTCTCTCTCCTATTCCCTTCTCTTCATTCTCAATCTCAACCTCTAAGGCATTCCATCTTCCTCTCATTGCTCACTCTCTCTCTCTCTCTCTCTCTAACAACGAGGGTGAAGCTCAAACGCATCTCTTCTTCTTCTTCTTCTTCTTCATTTATCTCTCTGTTCACCATTTTCTCTCTCTCTACCCTTCTCTTCATCACTTTATTCTCTAACTCTGTATACATATTTACTCTCAATACAAGAAGAAATGTATAATTGGGATAAATCATTGAGAGAAGACAGATTGAGGAGAAATCCCAAAAACCCATCATTTTCTTCCAGTCTTCTCGACGAAATTTATCGTCGGATCGATGGTGGCAATGAAAAGTGCGAAGAATTGAAACTCTACAAAGATAATATCGCAAAGAAACACAGCAATGGTGGTGGTGGTGGGGGTGGCCTAAAAGCGAAGACCAATGGCAATAGAATCGAAGACAAAGAGACGGGGAGCCTTCGGCGAGCTTGTCTGATGGAGAAATGGATGGAAAAGAAGGATAGCGAGAAAGTTTCAGCACGACGACGTAAATCGTTGCCTGAATTGGAGGGAAAATCACAGCACGATAACGATCCTCTGTTCTTCAGTTCGTCTTCGAGTTCTTCAGATTCTAGTTTCGGAGGATTCTCATCATCAGAAACAGAGTCTTTCGGTTCGGCTAAGTCGAAGACCTCTTGTGTCACCACACAAAGGCTGAAACCGGTGCGGACTAGTGTTTCGGCACAGCCTGAACCCGCCCAGGCGTCGCAGAGTGAGTTTTATATGTTTGATGATTATCATCATTGGAAAAACCACGAAGATTTGAAGAATGATGAAGGTCTGATTAAGTTAAAATTGAGGGCCTTAAAGATTTACAACAATTTGAAGAAGGTGAAACAGCCTATCTCGCCAGGCGGGCGGATCGCCAGCTTTCTCAACTCTCTGTTCACCAATGGAAGTGCGAAGAAGACGAAGAACTTGAGTTCAATTGGAGGTTATGGGGATGCTAGTTTGGAGAGGAAATCAAAGTCCACACAAGCTTCTACATGTTCATCTGCTTCTTCATTTTCTCGGTCATGTTTAAGCAAAACATCACAAAACTCGAGAGAGAAGTCCAACAATGGCGTGAAGAGGAAGGTGAGATTCTATCCGGTTACTGTGATCGTCGATGAAGAATGTCGTCCGTGTGGCCATAAATGCATCTACGAAGAAGATCCAAAAAAATATGCGAGATTGCCGCAGTTGCGATCGAATGAAGAAGAGTTAAGGTTGCATTTTATGGAGAAGAATCGGAAAATGGAAGAAACCGCACGAGATTTGTTAAAAGGCTATTCGAATCAGAAGAAGAGCGATTTCATGGTGAGAAATGTTGGGGATGAAGAGTACGAAGATGATGCAGCAAGTGATTCAAGCTCAGATCTGTTCGAGCTTGATCACTTAGCATTCATGGGGAACAATAGGTATTGCGAGGAGCTTCCGGTGTATGAAACTACTCATCTTCGTACCAATCGTCTCATAGCTAATCACTTATTTGGCTAGTTTTACAATTATCAAATTAAACAAAATAAGTTTTTTTTTTTTTAAAAAAAAAGATTATACATTTTCAATGTCAAGCGTGGAATTCTGGGAAAAAGTGGAAGTGAACAGAGACAAATTCTGAAAAAGAAGAGAATAAGGGTGTTGGGTTGATCCCAAGTGGGAGAGATAGTGATAAGAGGAAAAGAAAGAAAGGGTGAAAAGAAAAAGAGAATGAGAGAGAGAGAAAGAGAGAGAGGAAACTGAAGATTCGAGATCAGAAGCAAAATGAAAGGTATGTGATGGTAAAAAGAGAAAGGCAGAGAGATCTTCGGCCATGGGAATAGGGAAAGTGAAGAGCTTTTGCTTTCTTTATCTTTCTCTGGAATTGGAGTTGGAGTTGGAATCAGTTTTGGGCATTGGCTTCAACATGGTGTTTCCATTCAAATCCCCATCACCGCTGGGTTTGGGGTGTGCCCATAATATCTTTCTCACAATTATTTTGTGTTAATGATAATTTAAGTACCTTTATTTATTGCAATCTCTCTCTCTCTCTCTCTCGATTTATCATTTGGCCAATATATGAATGGAAATGGTAAAAGGAAGCAATAAAACAGCATCCATGAGAAATATGCAAACTTAAGAGTGAGAAACATGGATGAAGTTTATAATATGAAATGTTAATTCATAATTATGGGAAAAAATAACTTCTATAAAAATTAAGTATCAGACCAGTCATACTAATTATATGGAACACAATATTAAATAATGAAGAAATAATTAGATTATAAAATGAATATAATATAATGAGAATTACGTAGAAATGAATGGCTGATAAAATAAGAAAAAACACAATAAAAATGATACATTAATGACATGGTGAAGCAACACTTATATAGGAGATAACATGAAAGAAATGTGGATTTTAAAGTATTCAATTAAGATTATTTCATTAATTTTGATAATAACAACGTATTAATCACTTAAACTAATAATTTATCTTAAATGACAATGTAAATAGATCAATGAAAGTGTGGTGATCATTAAGTTTTTGTACAATTTGAGAAAATAAGAAGTCTTCTCACTCTCTCACTCTCAGGTTACTTGTGGGAAGTCATTTGCGCTTTCCCAATTTTGTGGAACAGAGTGGAGAGTATCTTGAAACTTGAATTTTCGATCTTGTCCAGTCCAATGACTTAGGAGCTACGATAGGAATGAAGTTGGAGTTCTGGTAGAGCAAGATATTAAGATTGAGGCTTTTTTATGTCCAATTGACATCTACCCTAAAACTCTGACATGTGACCATACCTTAGCTGGTAATTGTACCAACAACTACTAATACATGTATTAAACTCAACTATGGAAAAGTTAGGAGGATGAAATAATAAATTATAGGTGGGTGGGGGGCATTCTGAAAAAACATAAAAAAAAAAATGAGTTCAATTCCGTAATGGGCTATTTAAGTATAGGACCAACTTTACCTACCATTGGTGCAGCTTTGCAAAGGATATTTTTGTAGTGGGCAGTTTGGCATTTTTGGGTTGTTGCTCTTGCTTTAATCCATGCATTTACCGGCTTGGTCATGTTTTAAATTCTTTCTTTTGGGGAAAGTAAAATCACTATAGAAAATCTATTTAGCAGGACATTTTCAATATCAGTTTTATTTATTTATTTTTATGTTTGTTTGAAATGGCTCACTTTTTAAGAAATTAATTATTAAAAGTAATTTTATTGTGTTTTGAAAAATTTGAATTAATTAAAAAATCAAAATAACTTTAGTTATTGATGTTGAACTTTTTCGTTCTAGCACATAGTAGGTTCCGCGTGTACCATATTGTCTGCTTTGGGCTTAAGAGCCCTCACAGCTTTGTTCTTCCTGGACGGAAAAGGCCTGATGCAAGGGAGATGATGACTGGGCCTTATAAGCAACGCCAATACCCGACTCCTATTCGATGTGGAACTTAAAGTGGCACAACAGCTACTCCCCTCAATCGGAACTGGTGGAGCACAAGAACGAGGCACGTGGCCCAAGCGTTCCCACAGACGGCGCCAAACTGATGCTGCACTTTTTCGTCCTGGCATATAATAGGCTCTGTGTGCACTATATTGTCCGCTTTGGGCTTAAGAGCCCTCACAGCTTTGTTCTTCCTGGGCGGAAAAAGCCTGATGCAAGAGAGAAGACGACTAAAGCTTATAAGCGATGCCAGTACCCGATTCCTATTCGATGTGAAACTTAAAGTGACACAACAGTTATTATGATGGCAAGATGCAACATGGAAACTTCAAACTTTGCCATTCAGCCATATAAATATTGCTCAAGCTGGCTATGGAAAGAAAAACAAGTACAAAGCTTCCAATGTTGTTAGGCCTAATAATGACTTCTATATTAAATTAATATTATTACTATTACGTGACCAGCATGCAATTTGGAATAAGAGCGTCCCACTTAAAAAGAATCTCACTGGTCAAGAACTAACATGATCAAATGATTAGAAATGGGGTGAGAGAGAGTATTTAATTTGTTTTAAGAGGGGGCGGTGGGTTTCTAACTAATTTCAATCACTTTTGGTGCAGAATATATAAAATTTTATAATGGGAGTTCTTATTGGTTTGGTGCATTTAAAAATTAGTTTGTAAAATGTGTCTTTGTTAGTAAAACAAAGCAGTTGGGGATTAAAGGATTGTTTGGATGATTCCTCTTAGCTCCCTTGCAATTGATAAGAAGAATTATGTCTTTTAATGCGTGCGTGGTTGGGTGGGTGGTTTTTTTTTTTTTTTTTGTGGGGGTGGGTGGAGTTTAGGTTGGATGGAAATTTGCCTTGCCTTGCCTTGCTTCGTTGGGAATCTGTCTCTAATGAGACGAGTATAGGATGTTTCTAAACAGGATTGGGCGGGGTCAGGAGATGATCTTCTCGTCCCGTTTATATATTATTATTTTTATTTTTCATATATATACTCTATTTACTAATAAACCACACTATATAAAATTAATCTTAAGATTTTTCATATCACTCATATTATTTTTCTTGTATTAGTTATTTTGGCAATAAGATTTTAATTTACCCATCAAAAAAAAAAAATTTAACTTGAGCAAAAAAGTATTGGGGTTCAGGGTGGGGTCGAGGAATATAAAACGGGGTCAGGGTGAACCTTTCGATGAGGCATAGTGGGCTCGGGGGTGGAGAATATAAACGAGGTCGGGGTTTGACAAGGGGCACCCCGTCCTGTTGCCATTCCTAAGTTGAGGAGAGACGTGCTATTTTTTATGGCGAGAAGTTATTAACCCATAATTCTAATTCTCACAATTACAAACTGAAAAGTTCAGTGCATAAAGGATGATGAAAAAAGAGAAATGTGAGAAGAAAGGAGAAGAATAAGAAGTTTAGAGAGTTTTCTCATTGAATCTAGAAGTGTTTATAATCGTATTTTTATGATTAAAACCCTTATGGTCAATATATACAAGCTGAGTTATTCTAATAAATTAACTTCCATCAGTTACATTACAGCTCATCAATATCAGCCTCTACTTGCAATTCTGTTATACAGTTAGTGCAACTTTATTTTGCTACTTCAGGTGGTTTTCTTGTTGGTGTAACTTTTTTCTCTTCTGATGCCTTTGTGTTATCGTGAGCTTAGATGAGTTGGCTAACACCCCCTGACAAACTAATAGAGCGCTTGGCAGACATTAGTTTGTCTTTAAAGTAAAGAAATCTATTAGAAGTGAGGCCTTTAGTAAATATCTCTGCCAATTGGTCTTGAGAATAGACACATGGACTGTTAAACCCTTCCTACTAACCCTTTATCTAAAAAGGTGGTAATCAACCCCAATGTGTTTGGTTGGAGCATGTAAAATAGGATTGGAGGCAAGGGTTACTATTGAGATATTGTCACACCAAATGGGGGTTGTGGTTGTGAGAGGTATATGGAAATAATAAAAGAACATTCTAACCTAAGATAATTTTGCAACATTGACTGCTAAGGCTTTGCATTCTACCTTTGTTGGTGATCTAGCAATTGTAGCTTGTTTTTTGGTTGCCCAGTTAATTGAATTTTGTCCAAGAAAAAGAATGAATCTTGTAGTGGATCTTCTATCAGTTGGATTGCTTACCCAATTTGCATCAACATAGGCAGACAATACAATAAAGGTTTTGGTATAGTGTAAACCAAGAAAGGGTGCCCCATTAAGATATCTAAGGATCCTCTTAACTGAGGCATAATGAGAATCACGGGAGCAATGCATGAATTGGCATGCATAATTACCTAAGTAAGCAATGTTTGGTTTGATAAAAGTAAGGTATTGTAGAGCCCCAACTATGGTTATGTAAAGTATGAGATTTGAGAGTAGAAGACTATCGGTTAGGTTATTCTTTGAGTAGTTGTATAGGGTGTTTTGCAGGGTTTTCAATCCTATATGTTTGCCTTGGTTAGGAGATCAATGGTGTATTTCTCTTGGGAAGTATGGATACCAGAGGAAGTTTGATGTATTTCTAGGCTTAGGAAGTAATGGAGTGGCCTCAAATCTTTCATATCAAAATTTGTACTAAGCTACTCAATGAGAGTTTGAATAAAGGGTGTGTCATTGCTAGTAAGAACAATTTCATCAACATATATGAGAAGGATTGTGATGGAAGTACGAGTTTGTTTTAACCAAAAGACTGGTTAGCTTAGGATTGTTGAAATTGATATTGAAGAATGTAATAGGTGAATTTCTTAAACAAAGCTCTTGTTGCTGATATAAGGCCATAAAGTGATTTATGGACATTACATACTAAATTTGGTGTTGGATCAATGAAGCCTTGGGGTTGTTGCATGTAGAGTTCCTATTGAAAAGTGCTATAAAGGAAAGCATTCTTGACATCAAGTTTCCTAAGAGGCCAATCATATTGAGTAGCTAGGGTTAAAAGTAACCTCATAGTGGTGGGTTTAGCTACAGGACTAAAGGTATTTGCATAATCAAGGCTTGTTTCTTGGTGATATATTTTTCCCATTAACCTGGCCTTGTATCTAGCAATGGTTCCATTTGCACTATATTTGATCCTCCAAACCCATTTGCAACCCATTAAATTTTCTTCCTAGTTAGAGAGGAACCAAAGTCCATGTTCCTTGTTATTGTAGGGCAAAGAATTCCTTTACTATGGCTGCTACCAAAGATGGGTGTTTTTGAGCTAATGGGAAATTATGTGGTTCTATTTTCTTTTTAGTAATACCTAATTTGCTCACTGTTTGCATTTGGTGTGAATTAGGAGCAACTGAAGTGGTGGTGTGATCAGGAGATGGGAGTGCTGAGGTGGTAGATGGTACAAAAGTGATGTTTGAAGGATGAGAATTAGTATTTGTAGAAGAGAGAATGATGTTAATTGGTGAAGTAAATAAAAAAAGGAGTGTATTTGCATTAAAGGCTGATTGAGAAATGATAGTGGTGAGACTAAAGGGAAAAATAATTGGTAAGAGAGAGGGAAGGGGAACTAATGTAGGGGAGAAGGAAGACTGTGAAACTGTGTTTGGGGAGGTAGATGGTGATGGATGAAATGTGCCAAGCCAAGTAGAGAGATCATAAGTAGAAGGGTTAACACCTAAGGATTGGGAAATTGTGTGAGTTGGGAAGTAAGTTTTATAAAAGATAACATTATGAGAGATGTAAAACTTTTGAGGTTGTGGTTCAAAACAAATGTACCCTCTGTAATCCAAGGAATAACCAAAGAAAATGCATTACTTGGTTTTAGGTTGCATCTTGTGGTGATTGTCCGGAGTGAGAAGAGGGTAACAATAACAATCAAATATTTTTAGAGATTGGTAAGGTGGAGAGTGAGGAGTTGTGTGACACCCTGACCTAATCACTAGGTCATTAGGGTTGCTTAATGAAATTTAAAATGACAGTAATATGTGATTACACTAAGTCAATAGTTAAGTATTGATAAATCTTTAACTAAAATAAAATAATGAAGATTAATATAACATAGAGAATCAAAAATTTGTATTAACTAGTAACCTAACATAAAAGATGAAAGTGGTATTAATTAGGAAATTCACAACAACAATAGAAAACTAGTATGTGAACCTTGGACGAAAGAAACTTACCCAAAAACCTATCCACTAGGCCACCAACCTATCATTATTACATTGGTGACTTAAAATTTATATAAGCTATATAACGTGTGTAGGGAAATTGCTTGAAAAGTGAGGTATCTCCACCATAGGAAAGTCTAAGATATGTGGCAATGACCCAAATTTTTCCCAATGAAAGGACATGCAATATATACCACACACACACACACAGATATATATATATATATATATATATATATATATATACAAAGTTGTGTGTATGTGTGTGTATTGCCAGCCAATAGAGGGAAACATAAAGAGAGAGAAGAAGAGATAGAGAGAAAGAGAAAGAGAATCAAGGAAAGAAAGAAGAATATCAAATAAAGACTCCTATATCTACATGCATGGCTATCTAAAAGGAAGAAAGAATGAGGAGGTGGACTTGTAGCAACTAGAAGAGAAAGGGAAGGAAGCTTAGGAGAGAGAAACCATTGAATAGAGAAAGACAGGCTAAACAACTTGTAATAGGTTAGGAACCTTTCTTTTTGCTTTTATTCATCTTTTATAGTGCTATAAAGTAGAATTGATACTTAAAGAAGGCTTGAGGACCCCCAAAATCAACCATGTATAGTGAAAACCAGCATTTTTGGACCTTGATCAAGTGGGTTTGATCTGACCTCAATCAAACTTAGTTTTGAATGTAAGGACTGAAAATAAACCTCTAAACATGATCAACACCACAAAAATCAAGAGGAATGGCTAAGGACCGAGTGTTTAAGGTCTAGTTGTAGGTTTAGGGTTACAGATCAAAACCATTAAAATGAACACCAAATTTAGATTTAAGAACGACGATTGAAATATAGTAAAAAAGGGAGAACAATAAAAGAAAAACGACACGATTTAGCTGAGAAACAAGCTAGCAATGGCAAGTTGTAAGTCAGGTATGGCTTGCGATTTTTCAATAACTAGGAGAGGTTCTATCCTTTTAAATGGATCAATTAGGCGAGTTTTTTCAACAGGTGGCAATGAACTAGGGCAACACGATGACATGGCGTCGTTTAATCCAAACCAGATGCTAAAGTGTGTCGTTTAAAAGTCAGTGTTTTAAATTTTAAAGTCAATCAGGAGCCTTTGGCAGTAGGGTTAGTAAATCAGGAAACTAAGGGCGAGGATAACCTTATTCTGGTTTTGAGCGGTTGTCTGCCGTTTGTCCTTTTATCCACTGTTTGGTTTAAAAACTTAAACAAAAAAATACGAGCATGTGAACTCCAAGTCTCGAATCACTGACTTAAAGGTTGAAACCAAAAAATTTTACCACTTGGCCACTATTGTGACCTTGTAA
Organism: Nyssa sinensis; assembly: GCA_008638375.1. Lineage (NCBI taxonomy): Eukaryota > Viridiplantae > Streptophyta > Magnoliopsida > Cornales > Nyssaceae > Nyssa > Nyssa sinensis. Next base: position 997,876 of record CM018032.1, on the reverse strand, counting down.
TTAAATGCACCAAATATATAAACATAAAAGGAAAGGAAATAAAATAAAATTTTAAAAGGTAGAACGCCGCATAGAGGATTCAAACCGAAAACCATCTAGATAAAAGAATGTTTCCTACTTGTGGCTCAGCCTAATTTCCACACTGATATATATATATAATATAATACATAATTAATAAATAATAATGGGGCCCAAATAAATTACGAAAATGGCATATCCCTACTTTGTTTGACGCTTCGGACTAAATGACAAAGTCTATTTTGGCAAATGAGGTGCTGAAAAATTAGACGCATAAAATTTAAAATTACAATAATGCCCCTAGCTATGGCCAAGCTAATTAAATATAAAAGGGAGAATAATTTGATTATTTCAGATATTTTGGACTCAATGGTAAGGCCCGTTTCATCAAGCTAAATTATGAAAAATGTGGAATAAGAATTTAAATAATTTTAAATGTGTTCCAAGCAATAATTAAGCTACAAAATAAGTTCAGAAAAATGAAAAGGACCAAACTTAAGGTTTTCATGGTCACTGGACCCAAAAATGGAGTTCGTTAGGACAAATTAAGCTCTAAAAAATAGGTTACATGAAAAGGCAAAATAAGAATTATGCCTCTAATGAAAGAAAAAGCTATCAAATGAACTTAGAAATTGTGAGAGGACTTATTTTAAAGTTTTTGCGGCTTCTGAATCCAAAAACAAAGTCCAATAAAGCTAAAAATATTATGTAACCACTAGTAATATTAAAGTTGTGATCTGACAAGATGTTATGTATATTTGACCTATGATTTTAGGAAATATGGACAAAATAAAAGGAATTAAGGAAATGGACTAAAGATTTAAGGTGAGTAATCATATACCCCAGATCAGTGATATTTTATATCCTGCTTTTAAAATGTCTACTCTACGTTTTGTGAGCAATCTTGAAACTATGACCTTCTTGTTATATCTTGAAATGTTATTAATATATGTTGTTTTGAAAATAACTCCATGCTTTGAATCTTGACTAAATGCTTTAGTAAAATATTTAGATATCTGATCTATGTATGTGTAAGTCATGACGCCCCTTAAATGTTAAAATGATTTCTTCAGGCCTATCTATATGGCACCTTGACTCTTATATGAGACTTTTCACATAGTATTTTGACTTAAATTATGAGACATGTCACTAGATACTCCAACTCTATGTGTGACTTTATGTGCTTTCGACTATATGAGGCCTACTTACGTAGCACCCGACTGCATGAGGCCTACTATGTGGCACCCCGAATCTTCCATGAGACTTGTCACATTATACTTTGACTTGAACTATGAGACTTTCCACTGGGTACTTTGACTCTATAGTAAACCTCTTGCCTGTTTGATAATGCATTGTCCCTCAGGATTAATATTCGTTGTGTGAACTATTATACCGTCATCCATTTTGTGATTTTGATTTTCGAACTATGCTTTTGGAAATGTTGTGTTTTGAAATGCATGTGTTTTATCCACTTGGAATTCTTGGGTTGTTTTATTATTATCCATTTTCGAAATGTGTTATACATTATCATTGAATTGTGTTATCTATTTTTGTGAAAACTTAGTGTCCATGGTATTTTGTGCAAAGCTCCATTTTTGCAAACTTGTGATAGGATGCAGGAATTACTCATGAGCTTTTCACGAAGCTCATATAGATTTATCCATGAACATTTCAGATGAATCAAACTAGTAAAAGAGCAGTAAGGATGACATGAAGAAGCTAACGTTGAGGATGTGGCTGATTTTTGTATATGAAAAATATTGTTAGACTGGTTGTGATGTTTTGTTAATATGATGATGTATCTTTTGCAGAGTAACGACTTAGGTATTTTGTGGACTAGTGATATGTATCTTTTGCTAGACAAATATATGTTGTTAATAGAGCTGATGTTAGACCTACATTATCAATAGTGATATGATCACAAAGATTATAATTTGAGATCCTATTTTTAATGGTTGATGTTGTTGTGTTTGTATTGGATAAGTTGCATAAATGTAGCTTCCGAAATTAAATAAAAAGAAATCTTTTTATTGACATTTGCAATTCATTCAATTCTGTAGGACTTGTCAACATGATAGTGTCAGTCATTACCCCTAATCTGTAGATGGTGGGTTTTGGGTCGCTACAAGTTGATAGGGTGAGGTTTTAGATAAATTGGGAGTTGGTAACCTATTGATAAGAAAGGCAGCATCGAAGAAGGCATCATATCGAAAACAAGGTGGGAAAAATGCTTGAGAGAGTAAGGTAATGGTTGTTTCAACAACATGCCTATTTTTTCGCTCTATAATGTTATTCTGTTGAGGGGTATGAGGATAAGATTTTTAGTGTTGGATGACAAACTTGTGAAAAACAACTTGGAGCTCATTGGCTCTATATTCTTATCCTTTGCTAGTTTTGAATGTGTGAATTTTGTGTTTAAAATGATTTTCAACAAAGGCTTTGAAGATACAAAGGGTAGTGGCTGCTTTTGATTTGTAGGTCAATGGATAAATCTAGGTGAATCTGGTAAAATCATCAATAGAAGTGATCAAATAATTAAAGCCATGAAAGGATTTTATTGGTATAAACCCCCATAAGTCACTATGTATGAGTTGGAGTGGTTAAGTAGTAAAAGAATGTGAGAGAAGATAAGGCAATTGAATGAGTTATCTATACAAAACAATGTTCACAAATTGTATTATAGTCCTTATTTATAGAAGACAAATCAAAATGTTTATACAAATCTCTATGTAATACTGAATTAGAGGGGGTGGCCTAATCTGTCATGCCATAGTTTATAGCTAACAACTTTTTCAAAAAAATGCAAAAAGAGATTGATTGGTAATAAACTGTGAGTCATTTGTAGACGTTTTTCGTATAAGCTTATACTGAAATATGGAGATGCTTTATTTTTTGAGGAAATGATATTAGTAGTTGTTTAAACTAATGCTAAGTTCTTTGCCTTGAAACCAAAACCTGAAATCTCCTTGATTGGATAAAGTCTATTAGAGCTATTACCCTTAGTAGAAAGTCTTCCCAGTGAGGAAATCTTATATTTGAAGCATGTTAGCATAAAAAGTTACACATATAGTTATGTTCTAGACATAACTTGTGAACTAAAATAAAATTGACTGTTATCTTTGGAACACATAGCACATCAAAGAGTTGAAATGAATGTCAAAAAGTATTAAGAAATGATGATATAGTATGGGAGATAGATAAACCTTTTCTGTTTCCAATAGAGACTAAATCTTTTCCTTAATAATCATCTAAGATAGTGAGATTGGATAAATCATCTGTGATGTGGTTAGTGGAACTAGAATTAGTGAGCCATATGTCTAAATTGTTGTTAGATGGTTCCTTTGATGAATCCATTACAGCTAGTTATGTGGGAGAAAGCTTGCCTTGATTGGCACAGTTCATCATATGATAACAATCTAGAGCAGTATGATTAGTTTTCTAGCTAGCTTTTGTCTCTAATTGTGAACAGGTGTTCTGTCATAGCCTTGTGGATAGAATTGTGATGTGTTAGATCTTCCTTAGAAATTTGATTTGCCTTCTCTAAATCCATTTTTTCCTCTTCCTTTGCCTCTAAACTATCCTTGAGATTTTCTTTATGTAATAGTCGTAAAAGTTGGAATGTATGAATCTTGACCTTATTTCTTAAGTTTTGCAATTGAGGTTTCTTTAGCCTATAACAAAACATGGAGTTCTTCATATGTCACAGGTCTTGATCTAGTTTTGATAAAGGTTTTGAACGCATTGTAGTCTTGTGGAAGTCTATTTAGGATACAAATAAAAAGATCCCCATTATCTTTTTTAACTGATATTGCGTTTTGTTTGTCTCTAATTTCCTTGATCCTTTGCATATAAGGTACAATAGAGTCATTTCCCTTTGAAATTGAGTGGAGTTTAGATTTGATCTGTAGTATATTTGATCTTGTAGAAAGTGAAAAGCTTCTTTCTAAAGCAAGCCATACATCTCTTGCAGAGGTGTATTCAACAACGAGTGAGAGTGCTACAAGTGACAATGTGGCATTATTTAAAGTTGTGAGTGTTTAGTCTTGTGCAATCCAATGTTTATGATTGAGGTTTACCTCTGTAAGTGGTTGTCCTCTTTCATCTGTGATAAATTCCTCAAGACAGGGGCAACTACCATCGACCAATCCAATCAATGAATGTATCTTTAATATTGTAGTGAATTGAAATTTCCATGGAACATAATTTGTGGAATCAAATATTACAATTATTAACTTGTAGTTGTTCAAAAGTAGGTAAATCTATGATGTTTTTCAATTAAATAAAAAGGAATTTTTAAAAAAATAATTATGGTTGCACCTAGTTAAACTAGATTGGCTATATTATAACGTTCCGTAATTTTGTAATATAAAATAAGTAGACTAAAATATCAGTAATATATTATTATGATATGTAATTGATTTATAATATCAAATAATGGGTTATAATTTTTTTTTTTTTTTGGAGATTATTAGAACTAACTTAAAACCATTAAATGACTACAAGGGCATAATAGTCATTTTTTAATCATCGTGGGTTTGCGCGAATGTAGTACTTGAGAGATATTAGAACTAAACTTAAAAGAATCTTAAAAATATTGAATTGTGGTGAAATAAATAGCATATAGTTTGCAAAGACAAAAGGTGCGAGAAAGGCAATGGAGAAAACCTATTAGAAAAGGGGCAAAGTGGTCTTTAAGAAAAATTAGGGTTTCTTAGGTATAAATACCCATCAACCATAACCCTGGTAGCCATTCTCTCATTTTTCCTGATATCTCACTCTTTCTATGCTCTCTACACTCACGACTCTAAAGGAGAAAGAGATATGGCTTCTATTTTTTTTTATTCTTCTTCAATTCTTTAAAAGATCAAGCCTCACCAAAAATCTTTATTGCAAGATTCTAAACTTTTGGGGTTTCTACAATGATTGAAAGTTAAGGTTTTGTATTTCCTCAATTTTTCTTGGATTCAAGATACATCAAAGCTTCCTAGGGCGAGATTGCCTATCTTGGAGCCATTCTACCCAAGTTTCCACCTAGGGCTTCAAGAAATCAAGTAAGGAACTACATAAAAAAGTTAAGGTTTACACTAAATCTACAAAAGAGGTAGAGGTTTCTAACCCAAGGATGAGATGAGAGTGTGAATGTGCATGATGTGTGAAGTATATGTTTCTCATGGTATGATATTCATGTTTATTGGGTTTGTGGTGGTTGACATGATGGAAGCATGTAAATCTTGTGCCTTTATGTATGATTGGTTCTATTTTCTACCTTCTTGTGGTCTTCTTTGTGTTCAAAGTCTTTTGGATTGTTCATTAAAGGTTATGTGATGAGTAGATCTTGATTTCTTTGTTTATATAAAACCTAGGCTATGTTATGCCTACCATATGTTTGCTAAAATATGTCTATGTGCTATATTTCATACTTGTGATGTGTAATCTTGATATATGGACTATATTGTGAGTGCTACACGACAAATACATGTGTGTATGCTTGTTTGTGTGGAGATTCTTGAAGAATAAATTATAAAGTTAAAATTGAGAATTATGGATGTGTGAATTGTCTTGTCATGTATAACTTGTCACTAAACGAGCACAAGCATCCACGTGTCACCACTTAAGTTTCTCATTTTTTTAGATTCCTCTATGAGGGCATTGTTTTAACCCCCCAACTAGATACAGGAAATAGAGCGGAGCCAATGACTTGAAGGCGTTCTTGGATGCACCTCCTTTTGGACGTAACCCTTTTGAAGATTAATGCAACATGAATTTGGATTTTGGCATGAAGTGTTGTTTAGACCTTATGTTTTGTAAAATATGATATTTGATTTGTAAAGTTGAACTTATTCTAATAGAAGTTGAGACTAATAGAAGCTGAAGAAACCATAAATCTTGAACAATCAGTCGACTGAATGGATATATGCAATTCACGTGCACAAAGTTTCATCCAACCAAAAGGGTGGAATCAAAGCAAAAATGCCCAAAAATAATCGAAAGAAAACACAAGAAATTCATACTTCACCGTTACGATAACGGTAAGACAAGTTCTGAGTTAGTTCCCGAACCAAGCTCATGTCTTTTTGAGCACTCCAAGGGGCTTTGTAACATTAAATAGCCCCAAGCACCGGGTCGGGTGCCACAAAATCCTGGTCCAAATCAAACATGGCGTTCGATTCGTCAAAGCTTTTACTGGCCATTTTTTTTGAAAAAATCTGAATCTTCTTGCACAAACTGCATTCTTTGGACTTCCCGAGGCTTAATATAAGCTCCAAAATTTTCAATCTAGGTCCCTACATAATTTAACACAAGTTAGGTAAGGATAAGTAGAGAGCAAGTCAAGAGAAAAATGAAGAAAAACTGAAATATCATTGCATTTAACAAGATACCCGCACCCAGCCCCCCAGTACCGATTGACACTCACGAGAGTTTTTCGGCACATAGAGGGTGGAAACCCCCCCTTCTATGTATCAATGGGCACATAGTGACTGGGTGGGCTGATTTTGACCCATTTTACAATTTTAGCCCATTTTGGTATTTTTCTTTTGCCCATTTTTGCCTATTTGAAGCCCATTTTTTGTGTTTTCAATCTATGATTGCCAAAATCTATTCAAAAATTCGTCATGAATCCATTCCAACCACACAATTAAAGTGGCTATATGCCGATTTTATACAAAGGTCCGGTCCGTTTGGTCAAAACTAGTTGATTCGTCTCATATTTTTTAAACCTTACATAAATGCTCCCAGAAACCATATTCTCTTATTCGAGGCCAATGAATGACACATTAATCCATTATTCCCTATAGAGTTACATAAGGGCCAGTCCTCTCGATGGGCCTAATCTAACTCATCTTACGATGAGATACACCAAGAAGTCAAAATCAGTAGTGAATCTTAAAACCTATTAGGATTGCATTTCCTTTTAGGTAATATGTCTATCGCAAAATTTTAAATCCTATTAGGTTCACATTTCCTTTTAGGTAAGCTATCTATCACAACATTTTGAAAACTTGTCAAGATAACCTTCCTTTCAAATAAGCCATCTATCGCAATATTTCATGAAACCTACTAGGATCAGATTTCCTTTTAGGTAGATTACCCATCTGATGAGGAGTGTAACCCCATAAAAGACTTATTAGGATTGCATTTCCTTCTAAGTAAAGTTGTTTATTGCATAAATTTATAAAAACCTGTTAGAATAGTAACTTTTTCTGGTAAATCCGTCAGAGGACGCAATTCCATAAACCTATTTGGATATGTCTTCCTTCTAGGTGATCCTCTTGAAGGATAGCATTCCTTCTTGATCTTTCTCTGCCATTCATGAACTACATACGGTTTAATTCACCTTAAGGTGATATGTAAGAATCTCATATAGAATGAGTCTGATCATATCAATTCTACAATCATGGTCCCAAAATAGGTATCATTTTCTTGCATTGACGTTCGTTTGCTTGCAAGCTCCACCAACGAGGGGCTATTTGAGACACCTCATTTTGAGACCCTTGGTTGAATAAAGTTGGTTTTTCCATTAATTCATAAGTTGCTACAATATGTACCATCTAGGGGTATTTTAGTAATTTTTTATTTCACCCATAGAGGGCATTCCCATCATTTTTGCCCATAGAGGGTATTTCGGTTATTTTTCCCATAGAGAAAATTTTTGACATTTTGGTCATTTTGTCCATAGAGGACATTTTGGTCGTTTCACCCACAGAGGACATTTTGATTATTTTTTTCATAGAGGGCATTTTAGACGTTTTGGTCATTTTGTCCATAGAGAAAATTTTGGTCATTTTGCCTACAAAGGGTATTTTAGTCATTTTGCCTCTAGCAGTCATTTTTGACATTTTGGTCATTTCGCTCATAGAGGGAATTCCGTTATTTTTCTCATAGAGGACATTTTTGACATTTTGGTCTTTAAGCCCACTAAGGGTATTTTGGTAATTTCTAATGTTTCCTTACTCATTAGGGGTAGTTTAGTAAATACCAGAAGTCTCCTACCTTCTAGGGGCATTTTTTGTAATATTGGTGTTATTTTTCCCTTAGGGGGGGCACTATGGTAATTATAGTATATTCCTATCCATTTGGGCACTTTTTTATGCCTTGGTGGCATTTTTGTAATTTCTTGGTCTCTAAATTCAACACCAAATTAGGGGTGATATAGTAGATATAGGTTGCTTATTTTCTTTCCTTCCTTATCCCTAGGGATTCTCCTAAATTTGTGCACCAAATACTTGTCAATTTTCCTCTATTCCTTATTCCAAGGGATTTTTCCTAGATTTGTGCACAAAATAATATTTATATCTAATTGCTTGCTCATTAAGCATTAAATCTTGGCCATTCATCTATAAGATTCATTGTGAGCCCTTGGATCAAACCTCTTTACTTTTTACATGACATTGAGAAGAATTATTCAAAGAACTTGCCACTTAAAACAAAAATTTCTTTTACTAATTCAACTTATCTTTGACATTTGAGGCTGGATTATATTAATCTAGATAGGATTAATAGATTGGTAAAGAAGGGTATCTTATATTTCTTGGTTATTGAACCATTGTCAGTTTGTGTATGTTTGGAAAGAAAAATGACTAAGAGACCCTTTTCAACAAAAGGGAACAGAGTCAAAGAGTTATTAGAATTAGTTCATACTAATGTATGTGGACCCTTGAATGTCAGGGCTAGGGGAGGATACGAGTATTTCACCTTCATTGATGAATACTCAAGATATGATTATGTTTATCTGTTACACCATAAGTTAGAAGCTTTTGAAAAGTTAAAAGAGTTTCGGGCAGAAGTGGAGAAACAATTAGACAAAAATATTAAATCAATTTGATTAGATCGAGGTGGAGAATATCTCTCTAGTGACTTCAAACAGTATTTGTTGGATAATTAGATTCTATCTTAATCGTATGCACCTAGCTTGCCTACACAGAATGGTGTAGCTGAAAGAAGAAACATGACCCTTTAAATATGGTGAGGTCAATGATGAGTTATTCATATTTACTTATACTCCTTTGGGGATATGCACTTGAAACAACAATATATATTTTGAACGTAGTTCTAACTAAGTCTGTCCCTAAGACCCCAGTAGAGCTTCGGACTGGGCAAAAGCTAAGTATGAATCACAATTGGATCTAGGAGTATCCAGCCTATATGCTAAAGAGAAAGACTGGTAAATTGGAACCAAGATCAAAATTGAGTTATTTTGTGGGCTATCCTGAGGGAACAGAAGGTTGTCTATTTTATAATCCTAGAGAGAAGAAAATGTAGCACAAATATTATCTTTCTAAAGGATGATTATAGTATAAGCCAGAAGCCCAAGAGCAAGATTGCCTTAGAGGGATATCAGATGTCTCTTCGGTTCCTTAGACAAATATTTTTGATATTAGACAAAATATTTCTTACACCACTACTCCAACACCTTCTATTACACAAGAGTTAGGTCGTAGTGGGAGAATTATCAAGCCTCCTAGTAGGTACACGTTCTTAGGAGAGTTAGTCTCTGATGAATACGTTTTAAATCCCAATAGCTATGATAAAGCTATCTCTGATAAAGATTTGGGACAATGGAAAAATATTATGAAAGATAATTTCATAGCTAAGGACCAAGTGCATATAGTATGCAATCTGTATAGGTATATTTATAGACTTAAGCAAACTTTTTGAAAATGAAAAATATATTTTAATCAGGCAATCAAGTCTTTTGGTTTTGATTAAAATTCGGATGAACCTTGTGTGTATAAGAATTGTTAATGAAACGTGGTAGTATTTATGGTTATATATATGGATGACAATGATGTAGGAGTTCTCTCTAAGATTAAGATTTGGTTAGAAAATCAGTTTGAAATGAAGGACCTAAGAGAAGCTAGTTATATCCTTGTATTCAAATTTATGCGAGATCAGAAAATAGGATATTAGGCTTATCTCAAGCTACATATATAGATAAGATTCTTGATAAGTTTGCAATGCGAGACTTTAAGAAAATCATGTTTCCTTTCTGGCATGGAGTACTTTTATCCAATAATCAGTGTCGTAAGACACATGAGGAAAAGGAATGCATGATAGTGGTTCCTTATGCTTCAGCTACAGAAAGCCTTATGTAGGTCATGCTTTGCACTGGACAAGATATCTGTTTTGCAGTGCGCATGGTTAGCTGATATCAATCTAATCCTAAACCAAACCATTAAATATCCATTAAGTATATACTCAAGTACTTGAGAAGCGCTAGAGATTATATGTTGATTTATTGATATGGTGATCTCATTCTAGTCGGATACACGAATTCTGACATTGTGTTAGACTATGACTTTAAAAAGTCAACTTCAAGATATGTGTTTACACTTGGTGGTAGAGCTACTCAGATGGCCAAGTGTCAAGCAATAGTGTATTATTGACACAACTACTCAAGAAAAGTATGCAATTTCTTTAGAAATAGCTAAAGAAGTAGTTTGGCTCAACAAATTCCTTTTGGAATTAGGAATAGTACTATAGGCATAGTTACCTATAGTCATTTTTTATGATAATAGTGCGGCTATAACTTAATCTAAGGAGCCAAAGAACCACAAGAATTGGAGACACATATAGCACAAGTATCATCTCATTAAAGATATTGTTTTGTGCGGAGACATTATAGTCACCAAGATTGCATCTATAGATAACCTTGTTAATCCTTTTCAAGTTCATGTGATAGGATGGGTATCAGGTGTAATGGGATATGGATGTGAACATATGTGGGAGTTTGTTAGGATATATGCTCTCACATCCAAGACATTTTTCTATTATTTAATAAATTTGGTTTATGATTATTGAGTTTCATATTATCATACATGTGGTTGTTGTCATTTTATATCATGAGATGGTTAGTTCTTGAATTGTTATTGGAAATAGTTCATGTACATAAATGAGATTTATGTACAAAAGATATGAACTTATAATCAAGCAATTCTAGAGTTCTTCGCAGTCATTGATGAGATTAGGCATCTTGTCTATAAGACTGTAATACACTTGACCTCTATGTGATAGGGTAGTTTATCTCAACCACTAGAGTAGTGGATTCTAGGTTATTGTATTGGTGTATTTGGAATATACTGAATTGGATCACTATAAGAAACACGTCATACAAAGCTGTCATCTTTGATGTGATTCACTATTTGCAATAAGCTCTTAATCTTGAGAGAATAGTGGACTCAAGTTCTTAATGATGGTGACTTTAAGTAAAGTCTTTTAGATCAATACCTCGGTATTTTGAAAAATTATTCTTTAAACTGTGAGAACACATATTCTTAAAATGAAATTTACATTCTTTAAATTAGAGAGAATGATATCACTAATGTATTATTCAATTGATTAATCACTGAAATTTGGATTCAGTCTTTTCACTAAATTGTTTATTGAAATGTTGACCATTTTATAGTGATTAATAATTAGTGAATTAAGTTGTAAAAATAATTAGAAATTGGTTTGACGGTGTATAAACGCAAACTCTAATTATTGATATCCAAGTAGACAGGCCCACTGTATATGTTTAGTGATTATGGGTTTTTCTTTATTTCACCAAATTATAGTGCAATTCTAATTATTTAGTGGAATTGATTATAATTAGTTAGTCATTAATTAATTCATTAATTAATTAAGAGTTAATTAGAAATTAATTGACTAATTGGAGCTAATTTGGTGGAATCCTAAATCCATCATTTTGTCTTAATTTTTCAAACTCTTATAAATATGTGATATAAAGGGAATAGCCGTACACAAGCGAATATATTATTTTCGTGCAAGAGAGTAAAAGATGAGTCCACTCTCCTCTATGGTATACAACTTGCAAGAGGGAAAAGAGGAGAAGACTTAGTAGAAGAAGAGAAGGAAAACTGCATCAATCTCTTTAAGAAGGCTTCTTCAACAATCAAGATTATCAAGAATAATGTAATTTTAACCCCTCTTTTCAAGATTGTATGATTCATATAAATAAAAAGATCCAACTAAATTTTTAAAATCGCTTTTTCTGTAATTATGAAACCAACATATATAACTTCCCGGCTAGAACTAAAACATTTTCTTAGCCTATTATATCCATGATCATCCATGGTACGCCATCCCTACCACCTACAAATATTATTACCATATATTGGAGTAACAATGTAAATTTTAGGCCCAAAATTGTAGCCGCATGGAATATGTCTTGTGGAACCACCCGCCAATTAGTTGTTTGTATCTCTTTGTGGCGCAAACGTCAAAAGATCATTGATAACATCGTAAGTTGTTTACTAATGGACGAAAGGATCCTTATTTCTAATGAAAATTACAATTTTCTTCTCATTATTTGTTTCTGTCAAGGGTTTTTTTTTTTTTGTTTATGGTGGAATTGTCCTCATTTGCTTCACATTAATTAGTAGGTGTTACATGTATATCATAAGCATTGACCAAAATGTAAAAGTGATCCACCATTTATTTGGTATGACCACTGCCTACGTTAAAGCATTGCCAAAAATATAGAATTAATAATAAAGAACCCACATTACCGGTGGGAATTACAATGACGGAGTTGGAATTTATCTTCAGTCGGGTCAATGAATAAATAATTAATAATATTATTTTAAATTTTATAATATTTTTAAATATATATTTTATTGCAAAAGATACATTATGTATAAAAATACATATAAATATTAAAGTCATTGAGCCATAATAGTTAAGTGAGGGAATAGCAATTAGTAAAAAAGTGGGTTAGGAATTTATATTGGTTATTGTATGAGAAAGGAAGGTGATTAGATTGGGGATGGGGATGTAGTTGTTCATCACAATATCCGCCCAATGCCTGCACTAAACAACAATAATGGTGCGCTTTAAAAACACCACCAGACTTGGCCTACCTTTCTTCCTCTTCGCCTACTCCGAACTCACCTCACCTCGCAAACCAAATAAGATATGTTCAGTCCGCAGCAGAAGAAGAGCACTATGTTCAGTCCGTGGCACTCACCGTTGCGGTCGCCCGTGTTAAACTCTCCGCCGCCCAACCCTACAACGCAGTCTCGCAGTTGCTGCCGAGGGCTTAATGACTGCATCATTATAGGACCTACCGTTTCACACCAACCCACCGCCTTAAAACTTGAGCACCAGGTAGGTTTGGAGTTTGGACCACATGCAGTTTCACTTTGATGATAGTTTCAGTTTTATTCACCAATTTAATTTTTCTAAATGGTTGTTAGTGTGACTTCGATTTCTCATCTCTTTTAATATTATATTTAAAAAAAGAAACAAAAGTAAAAGCATTGGCTTTAGGACTTGAATCCCAAAGTAAAATGGGTTGTTATCCAAAATTAAGGCTTGAGCCAGCAATCAAGATAGCCCAATACCAATGCATGGTTTCCAGCCCAGTTACGGAATTCCCTAGTGGAAGATTGTTCAACTAGGGGTGCAATTTAAATTAATTAATACTTAGTTTCAAATTCAGTAAGAGAAATTTTTTCTTATTTAGATAGGTATTTTAAGCATAATTTATCACATATATAATGTATATGTGTCTTTTGATATATTAAATATTTATTTTTTTGATAAATTAAATAGTCACATGATATAGATATAAGTGCAAACGTGGTTCACTAAGATTGTAACACCTACATGAGTTGGAAGAAATTCTTCCAACCTAGTTTTGAACCGATCACAGTCCATTTAAATTTGGGTGCTCTATGTAAACATTGTGTTTTTAATATATGTATCAAAATACCTTATATGCTGAACCCACCTTATATTAAAAGAGAAAAACTAAAACTAAAACATACAAGACTAAGGGGCAGTCTAACATGCATGTCATGGATAGAAATTCATTAATTACTTGATGCTATTGTGTAAAGGTGGCAGAACTGGAGAAGGAAGTTCAAAAGCAGAAAGAACTCAAGGCCACGTACAAGATGAGGCTGGAAAGAACACAGGATTATCTAAGGTTCTGTCTTCAGGTAGCACAAGAGAATGGGTTCTTGGATATTATAACTGACAACAAAGACAGCCAGAAACAACGCCTTGTTTCCTCTGATATTATCCAATCCAGTATCAGTCCGCCTCCAGTGCACCACCGTCAGGATCTTGCAGCCCTCATTAATCAAGCTAAGATGAATGGATGGTACATCGACCCACATGAGGTGATTCTCATCAGCAAGCAAATATATGTGTATATATATACACACACACACACACACACACACACACGATATAATTATATATATAATCAAATTACACCTTCATGTCTATACTTGTAACGTTTAATAAGTTTGTAAAAGTCAAATTCATTGTTGTCTTCATGCATATCAAAATCAAGTTCATTGGAAATTATTAAGGGATGTCCATGCATCAAGCATGTCTCTTTCCCTCATACTTGTCGTAGGCATGAGTGTATAATCCAACGGTTGTCTTGACAATTGAGTCCACAAAAATTATTGAGGGGCTAATAACAGTCCCTCATATCATGGTCTCGTATCTTGGGGCGCCAGCCTGGACCATAAACCGTAGGCATTACCAGTAAACCTCCAACAACTATCGAGAATGTCTTAGTTTTTTTCAAGATTGGTATTATAGTTGGAGGCTTAAAGTCATAAAGTGAGAACTCTTATTTTTTTTAATATTAATATAATTTTTTATTTTATTTTCTTGATATATATTACGTTTACTTTTATTATATAAAATTTAATTGTTATCTAATAAAAGAGTTATATATTAAATAAAATTCTAATAATAAAAATAATTTTTTATTTAAATAGATAGTAATAAAAGATTATAATACAATACGAATAAAATTCTATTAATAAAATTTTTTTTTTTTCATAGAGTTTTTATACCGCTATTTTTATTTTTATTTTTTTGTAGAGTTGAATTTTTATTAACCCTAAATTTCTAATTTGATTATATTATAAACCCATAAAATTTAGGACATTTGGTAGGGTTAAATTTTTATTAATTTTTAATTTTTAATTTAATTATATATATATATATATATATATATATATATAAAATTTGGAACCGCTCTCTAAATGAGTTCTAAAATAAATGTTTTGTTGACTTTAATGGCCCGACCTTTTTTCCTGGGGTTGGCCTCAAACAGAATTTACACTCAACAGAAATTCAAACTTGTAACTTGTGCTGGTAAGACAACCTTCTACCACTAAACTACCCCTTGGGGTTGTTACATGATTGATCCTGCACAAAGTCGAAAAAAAAAAAGGGGGACAAGCATAAATGATTTGAAACATGCATGCATGACAAAGATTTACAACACCAGCGTACATGTAACTAGATACATTAGTTTGTGGTAGAAGCACAATCATGGACGTTATGTCCGCCTGAAACAGATTGAACTGCATGAAAAAGTAGCCCAAGGAAGCACTGCAGACATATATAGAGGAACGTGGCGAGGACTTGATGTTGCAGTGAAGTGCATATACCCTGATTTCTTCCATTCAAATGAGAGTGGGGTCAGCTTCTTTGCTCAAGAGGTCGAAACTTTATCAAGGCAGCGTCATCGATTTGTTCTCGGTCTAATGGGTGCATGCCTCGATCCTCCAGACTGCGGCTGGGTTGTCACTGAGTTACTGGGCATGACACTAAAAGAGTGGCTGCATGGGCAAGGTATGAGACAGAGAGAAAGGATAGTGCCCCTTCCACCTTTTGAAGATAGGCTAAACAAGGCACTAGAGATTGCTCAAGCGATGCAATACCTACATGAGCACAAGCCCAAAATTATTCATCGTGATTTGAAACCAAGTAACATTTTTTTAGATGATGCCATGCACGTAAGAGTAGCAGATTTTGGTCATGCTCGGCTCTTGACTGATGACGAAAAGGCGCTTACCGGCCAAACAGGCAAGCACATTCATCCCATTTACACCTTTAATCAATGTGCTACTTATGTCTCATCTTATTATAATGCTTCAAACTTATACTTATCCAACGTTTTTTACCTTACCAAATTAGGTATATATGTGACTAACACTTCCAAAATTTATTTATTTTTTAATGTTTTCAGGGACTTACGTCTACATGGCCCCAGAGGTGATCCGATGTGAGCCTTACGATGAAAAATGTGATGCATACAGTTTTGGCATCATACTAAACGAGCTGGTCACCGGTGAATCCCCGTACATTGAGACAGATTATGGTCCTTCTAGGGTATAAATGCCATCACCCCATCAATACTTTCAAAAACCTTTTTTTTATTAAAAAAAACATGGATATGAATGAAAACAGAATTGAAGTACTATGCTTATCAATCATTGTGTTCAATGCTGTAGTTTTAATTCAATTTTTTTCTCATGTCTTGGTTCATGGACAGATTGCCTTGGAAGTTGCAGAGGGTAAGCTAAGGCCCGCACTTCCTAAGGATGATGATCATCACCAACTAGAAGAACTCATTGACCTCATACAACTGTCATGGAATGAAGATGCCGCTATAAGACCATCTTTTGCAACAATCACACGTAGTCTCAGAAAGATTCAGCAGATATTTATCGATACTATATGGCTGTAATTAAGTAAAAGCAAATGAAATCATTTAGAGTTCTATAAGAAAGATGGTGGAAGTATAATATACATATATATATATATGTGTGTGTGTGTGTGTGTGTGTGTGTGTGTGTGGGATGGATTAATATTCCCCAAACATTTCATTGATCTGGTCCAATGCCTAAGACTAAACCGAGAAAATTTTTAAGGGGCTCCAAATGTTCAATCGGAATTGAATAGCTCCATAAAGATACAAATTTGTCATGTTTTCGTATTATAGCTATAACAGAGTGGAAAATCATCACAATTTATTACCAAAATCTAAAACACAACCAACTTTAAGTGTAATACCCGACCTTGTATCCCACAAATAAGCGAGTAGTGCATAAGCCCTAGTCATTAATTAAGTTAATTGGAGATTACTTGAAATAAGCAAAATAAGCCAACTTTTAGAGGCATAATTTGACAAAACCAATGTTGAATATGAAATTTATAAGTCTAAAAAAAAGTCTTTTATCGAAAAGAAAAATAATTTCCATGATAGTTGTCAACGTTAAAAATGAAACGAACCTAAGATCGCGAATGATGATTTTAATGTTTCTTGTAAGATTAAAATTATAGTAGATCAAGAAGATAATTCTTTTTATTACGAGAACAATATTATCGTTAAAAAAATGACCTAAACTTTTAGACTTCATAGAAGACGGGAAAGAAAAAATCTTTGACTATTTGATTGATCTTAAAGAAATTCAGATGTAATTTCCAAGTTATGGACGAGTTTGAGTTTGTGTACATCTAGTTAACTTGAGGATAAGTTTTTTTCGAGTAGAGGAGACACTGGTATAGGACAGATACGGTAACCTAAAATAAAGATATTTATTTCAGAGTTATATTAGGATTGTTTAGCTTCTAATTTTAATTTATTCCTAATTTCTTTAGTTTTCTAGTTTTATTTAATATAGGAAATATAGGAATTAACAATTTTTTATTCGAATTAATAGTCTTTATAGTAATTTTTTTATCAATAATATTTAATTATGAATTTTAGAGAACTTTTTTTTTTCTCTTATTAGATGAGTAATTGTTAGACCCAAAAATAATCTCCTAAGATGTGAGGAAACAAAATTTTTATTGAGAATACAATATGGCAAAACGGCAGATAGTGATGGTCAACGAACTAAACAAAGCGAACAGAAGCAAAGCTACGAAGAAGAAGAAATCAGACTCAAATATGGGACTATTTGGTAAGAATCCATCAACAAATCAAATAGGTCAGTGACACAAACAGCCAACATGTTCAAGCCTTTGTAGAACAAATCAAAACAACTTTATTGACATAAGAAAAACAATATTTTATTGGCTAGCTCACGGCTCCCATCGTGGCTTTTTCTTTTCTGGCTACTGCACTCTTCACGTCCACATGCATCCATATATATATATATATATAATGTGTCCAATCTTAATACAATTGGGATTTCTAATCCTAATTGAATTAAAATACCACTCCCACTAGGACAAGGACTCCTAGTCTCATTAGGATTAGGATAAATCAAATTCTATTATTGCCATGACTCAATTTTAAAAATCCTACTAAAGATATAACTTGGTTTAATTGGCTTACAGTAATCCTCATGTTACTTGATTTATTAGCTAGCTAGATATGATTTAGATATGTTTTGAACTGTTTTGATAGATTTAATAATGTATGAGATACGAACCTTAGTCTAACTGTTTGATTATGGAGTGTAACCTTTTTGTAGTTGAATTTTAACATTAATAATCATGAATTAATTGAGTATGGATTAAGTTTTTGGTGAGTGATTATGTGTATATATTTGAATAGAATTGAAATTTTATTAAGGTTTTTATATATTTCAAACACATGGCAAAGGTAAAAAATAAATTAAAAAAATTTACACGTTTTAGCGACGATTTTAAAAAATGCTGCTAATTCATTGAAAAAAAAAAGTATTCTTCACGGTTTAAAATGCGTCAAATAAGAGATGCGATTTGGCGGCATTTTGACAAAATGCTTTAATAGTCAACTACTTTTGACGGAGGTAGTGAAGAAATGCCACAATTTTGTTAAATATGTTACCTATTAAACGTGGCATTTGTAACCGCCGCTAATATGGTGCTAATTATGGGCAATGATGAGAAAAATGCCACTAAAGTGCTGATAATTGTTTTAGCGGCCCTTTTTTTGTGCTGTCGAGGGCTATTTTTCTTGTACTCCTTCTCTCGTTTATTCTTTATTTTCATAATAAGTATGCTGAAGTTTGGATAATTTCACATATTCAAATAACGTATATTAAACTTATTCAAAACACGTATTTTACTTTAATTTCTTACGTGGAGAAAAGAAAACCATGTAACACATGAATTTGGTATAAAAAAAAGGAAAACTTATTAAATAGTTCTTAAAATAAAATTTTCAATCTAAAAATTCATAATACATTTTTTTTATTTAAAAGATCCAAATAAGAAATTTTTAATACAAGAAAGTCCAATTATTAACTTTCATCTTAACATCGTTAAAAAATATTACTGATTCGATTCAAATAACTTTCAATATACATTTTAGAAGAAAAAAATGTTAAAAAATATAAAAAAATAACTTTTTTAATAAAAAAAAATTATAACATTTTATGAAGTGAAACTTTATCTTTAGATCATCTAGATAAATAAAAAATATTATTTTTTTATTAAATAATTTATTTTATCAACTATTTATTATTTTTTAAAATATATTTTGAATGTTATTTTAATCTTAATTATTAATATTTTTAACGGTCTTAAAATAAAAGTTAATAATTAGAATTCTTTGAATTAAAGTATATATGTTTTTTTTTAATCTTTTAGATAGAAAAAATGTATTATAAATTGTTTTTGAATTGAAACAATTATTTTAAACTTTTTTTAATATTTTTTTTAAAAAAATTCTCTTGTGTTACACGTTTGGTCTTAATTGTTCTTTGAAGTCATCGAGGACAACACAACTTTGAAAGTTCAAAAGTTTAGCCGTCGCAATCTCATCTGTAAGACTGATATCGCCCAAAAATTAGAAAGTAGAAAATAGAAAAGTGTGTACTCCATTATTTAGTTCTCCTTTTCATCTTCACCAGTGATGTATTATTATGATAAAGGCTTGCTTGCTTTTGGATTATTTATCACTTTCCACCCCAACCCGTTGTATAAAAATCTTTTCGTTGCTGTCGTTTCTCGCTTGTCAGATGCTCACTAGTCCTCCTTTGGAATCGAAACCACCTTTGTTTGTTACTCATTTCATTTTCATTTCAATAAAATCTACCAATTCTAGAATAATTCCTTCGCACTGCTCTTAGTTAATCTTGATTGGAGTAACCCATTAATGATTTTTATTTTTAAACCAAATAAATAAATAAAAAGTAAACCTACATTTCAAAAATAAAATATATATTGATCGAATAAATAAAAATTAATTATAAATATACATGGGTATATATGTGTGTATTTCCGTATATTTATGAACATATATAAATATTTAAAAATATTATTCGCTTTGATATGTCAATCTACTAGTGAGTTTAAGTTTTTAATTTAATGGCAAGTCCTCACATTCATATATCATGTAAGACATGTAGGCCGACTTCACTTGAAAATATTATTTGTTTTGCTATGCTAGTCTCCAATTATGCAGGCCTTACAAATTTGTTTTTGGAACCTAAGTCTAAAAGACACCTTCAAGTTATAAGTATGTTACGCTATCTTTATAAGTCCATCTTAAACACCATTCACATTCGACGTGTAATGCCAATATCTTCATCACGTGAAAATATGTCTGCCAGTCGTTAACGAGCCCAAACTTTAAATCCAACAGCGAATCTTTGTGAGTTTGTTCCTCTAAGTTCTAAGAGGCAAATTGAAATTAAAAGTATTCTCTATCATCTTATAAGTCCATCTTAAACATCACTTACATTGATGTGGGATGTCAACACGAGTAAATATCATAGTATGACATATTAATTAGGTACATATGCATGTGTCTATATATATATATATATATATATATATATATATATATAAGTAACAGTTTTTTTATTAAATATTAGGCAAATGTTAATTATTTTGTAATGTTATAATTTTTAAATTTTTATATCAAAAGACGTCTTATGCAATCAGTATCATATCAATAGTATATCATTTGAAATTAAATTGCGTAATACCAATTTTGAGAAATATAAAAGTTTTTTTTTTCTTATTTAAGCCAGAAAAGTTATAAAAAGAACTTTAAAAAAAGAATTACCAAAATGTACTTTTTATTTTTATTTTGTTTAGACTCGTGTTAAAAACTTTAATTAGGCGGAGAACGTGAGTTGACTCAAAATATTAACCAAAGGAATTAGAGGTGATGAAATTAAAGATCATTACTATAGTTGAGAGATTATTGATTAGATTTGTGGTTTTTGGATGTTGGGACGACATGACATTAATGGACAAGCTCAAGGTTCAATTGTTAATTGTCAATTGTCAAGGAAGGAAAAAGCTTTAATCTGTAAACATGCGGGAAACAACACTTCTGCAAACTCAGGCGACATGAATTTTATGTTGCCAATTGTACGGATTCAAAGCCCTCTTCACTTTAAATGTATTTGTTTGGGCTTGATACATTGTATGTGGACCGCTGAGTGCTGGATCTCTGAGAAACATATTTTAATGGGGTTCACGTGACTTATTCACGTGTCCAATATTTGTTGGCTCAAAATTTTAAATATTGTGTTCCCACATCACCCCTTCCCAAGGGCCCACTCCATAGAAATAATTAGGGGGTCTTCGTGAATAGACCGTTGAAAGACGTTTCGTCATCGACAGGTCTTTATCTTCCGCATTTATACAGGCGGCGGCGATTATTGGTGATGGCTAAGATTAACAAAATGAATGGATTTTGGACGATGGACTAAAACGAATTAAATTCATATTTAATTTGTAATTAAATATATTAAAAATAAATTAAGTCATATACGAATGGGAATTAATTTGAATTTAATCTGTTATTTTTTATTTTATCTTAATAAAAATAATTTTATTTTATCTTAATAAAATAATTTTATTTTTAAATAATTACAATAATTATTTTATTTTAAATCTCCTAAAAATTTAATAAAACATCATAATTTCAAAAAAAATTAATAATACAATTATATAATTAATGGGTCAATTCAGTTTCGATTTAAAATTCGAGTAAGTCGAAGTAATTTGAGAATCGAATTCTACTATTTTTTTAAAAAAAATTAATATGTATATATATATATACACAAACACATACATATTGTATTATATACAGTGTATACTGTATTATATATATGTATGTATATATATTGTAAGTGCATATATTATATATATATACATAATATATATTACATATATATATACATACTATATTATATACATAGTATACTGTATATATCATATATACTATATATATATGCCATATATAATTACATGAAACTGTATATATAATACATATTGTATATATAGTAATGCCATATATAATTACATGAAACTATTCATTAATATTTTAAAAAAGTTAAGAGTTTATCCATTTTTAAAGAAAGAGAGAATAAATTTTGAGTTTCACAATTATCAAATTGCTTATGACGTATCCACTAGTTGTCATAACTATATAGTTTATCATTTTACTAGGTTTAATTTATAATATATATTCAAGTATTGTAAGTGTCAAATATATATTATGTATAGAAAAATTGTCCATTTTTAATTTGGATTAACAAAAAATTTATATACATTATATGAATTCATAATTTTTTGGGATTTGTTTATCAATAAAAATAAAATAAAAATTTGGGATTAGTTTGACGGTAAAAAAAAAAAACCTAACCCGAACAGGTTTCTAACCCAACTCGACCTAAACCAAATTTTTTTCGAGTCGGGTTAGTTCTATCACATCCCAGAACCATCCTATGCGAATTAGGGATAATGATTGGTCAGTTAGGCACCCCATTAATATACTAACTCTAATGTAGTATATTGATGGTGTGTCCAACCGAATACTGCTTGTCTGGTACATACATTTTATGTATTCATACTTGTAAAGTAGCGAAAACTGAATCATAGTTGAACATAACAAAAATTTCATTAAACAAAAATGTTTGGATATTATAGCTTTAAATTTTCTTTTGGCTATTCCTACAGAAGGTACAACTCTTTGGCCAAATTTGTCGTTTTTTCAAAAGCACTGTAATTAGACTTTCTTCCTTCAAGCTACATTACTTGAGGCTCTACCTAGAATACACAGGATAAAATCCTATGAGATTCAAGAAAAGCTCGTGAATAACTCGAGTTCCCTGTTATGAGTTTTGAAACTTTTTTCGTAAACTCTCATGGATTTATGCTGAATTTATTATCATTTACAAATTGCATGCATATTACTAATATTTGGGAAGTTATGCAAGTTTTCTTACTAAACAGTTTGCAGGAGTAGAGCATAGAAAAAATGATTTATATTTGTAACTATGCAACGAAATCATAAATGCATATCTCTTTTTTTTTTCTTTGTCTTGGTTAGCCACCTGGACAACTATGTGTAATCTAGAGCTCTAGGTCTACATAGTCTGACTTAACTCCCCAACCAGGCATGACTATGTCCTGAATATGGCTTAACCCTCTAACTGGGCATGACTATTTGTCATGAACATTTTATAGGGTATACATTCATCCTAAGTGTACTTGCAAATCTTATCATTTAAATTATCCATACTGTATAAAGCATTTAAAGAGATGTAGTTAAAACATGTAAACATTTATCTCGGTATTTTGAAAAGAGTTATGCAATAAAACATTTAATATGATATTCATAAGTGGTAAGATACTGCATGCTTCACTATAAAACTGTAAGATGTAATTGATGGAATTCCCCACTTCAAGGTCCAGGGTTACTCACCTGACATTTGTGTTTCATTCTCACTTGGTTTTGTGGTGGATTTCTTGTACCAACTATCACATTCTTCGTTCTCAGGTGATTCTACTTCTATAAAGTTGTCACCCATGCTTTCTTGTCCCTAAGACTATGCTCGGGTCAGTCCATTCTTTTTCATTCTTCCTCTATGAACAAACGACGCTTTATAGATAAAGGGATTCTAACTAACCACCTCACATGTCCTTGCGATTTCTCTCAGCCTTCGTTCAACTTTTCTTTTCCACTCGATATCGTCTATGACTTATGTGGGTCCTATTAAAGTAGTCAACACTTATTAAGTACGATTTAGAGAATACATTACATAGGGTCTATCTAATCCGTGTTCTGCATGGCTATGTGGATTCATCATTGAGTTAGGGAGTCCTAAGATTAAATATGAAGTCTTGTAATTCTCGGCATCTATTTGGATACTTAACTTTTTTTGTAAAGTTTCACTATATGTGTTTGTCAATTTTTGTTTACATGTTTAGAAAACTTGTTTGTTAAAACGGACTCCACTATTGGATCCGAAACGCTGAAAAACCTTAACGCAGGTTCTTTCAAATATTGATTTGGTCATGTGTAGCATTAATTATGCTAAATATAATTTTTAAGGGCATAGATGTCATTCTTGTATTTCTTTAGGGATAAAAAGGTCATTTTGACCATCTTTGGGGGCAACAAAAATTTGGGGCCTTAGTGTAATTACTATATTTTTAAAGGCTTGAGTGTAAATACAACAGGTTGGTTTCTTTGAAATTACTTTAGAACATATACATGAACATATATATATATATATCTATATATGTTTATCTTGGTAGGTTTATGAGCACAACTTCGACTGTGGCTCAGTGGCTCAACCCTTGGGTCTTTAGGCTTAGTTAAGGGCTTGGCCTTGGGTTCGAGTCCCAGGCGTACCACGTGCCCTTATATATTTATATATATATATATATATATTTGTTGAGTTAAGAACCAACCAACAGATAACTCCGTTAAATCGGAGTAAGATATCCCTGGTTCGACTAGCTCAAGTGTCAATTTATTACCGTTGTAACCAAACAGCCCAAAATAGATAAAAAAATATATATATATATATAACTTTTCTTAAAACGACGTAGTTTTATTAAAGATTAACTGTCTCTTGGGTCGGGTCTAACCCGAACCCGGATCTGACCTATCCGACCCAATACCGAACAGTTCATTCTTCATCGCGTTTCTGGTAACCTGCCAGTCGTCTTCTCCAATGCCGACACTGGAATCTGGAATTTTTTTTAAGCTTTTAAACTATTTTTCTCCCATTGTTTTGACTGGTTTTTGATCCTAAATCTTCTTAAACTACATTTTTAATCGTTTGAGGTTAATTTCCTTCCTTTAATCATCACAAACAGACCTAGAGGAATCCTAAGCTGTTTTTCTGGCAAGCATTACAATCACTGTGATCTCGGCCATTTATTCAGCAAAATCAATGGTTCTTGGATCATTTTGATCCTTGGGTGATCCTCAGTCATCCTAGGGTCTTAATATGGGGCTTAGATCACGAATGGTCAATGTGACCGATTATTCTCTTTTGCTAAGCTAGGTTGTTACGTTACAAGCTCGTTTCTGAGTTAAATGGCTCGATTTTTTTTGTTTTGTGAATCATTTTGGGTCTAGAGTAAGATCCCATTCCTAGAAATTCATTTCTTTATGGTCAATTTTTGGGTAGTTCTTTTGAGCTCCATTAATGGTGGTTCTTTTCAACCTGCCATTTTAGAGGCTCCAAGTTGCTTCTAGGGGTCTCATTATGCTAAAATATACTCAGAAGCTTAAATAAGACAGTGGAGTTTAGTCTTTTACCTTGGTTGAGCAGATATCATATTTTCTCTGATTTTGCTCTCCTCGTCCTCTCCCTCTGCCGGCAGTCTCTTCAGTTCCTCTTTGCACGAAATCTCTCTCATTCTTTCACTCTTTTCAGTGGTGTTTATAGTTCTGCGTGGGAGTTGTTTAAAATTTTGATATCCTTCTCTTGCATTTAATGCATTTCTTGTCAAAAGAGGCTACAAGTAAGGTGTGACATTGTTGAAGGCAGCTGATGGGCTACTTGAAGTGTGCAGCTATGCTTATGCCAGGTCCCTCCTTCCCACAAGCATGCTCCACACCCTTTTTTCACCTTTTTCCTTATTTCACATTTTTCCTTATTTCTGTCACTTTCCCATCTTTTTCCTATTCCCTCATGCTTGTATGCAACTATGTGTACACACACACACGCACACACACACAACACACTCTAGTGTGTGCAAAAACTTCTCTCCTCATGTGTTAGTCACATAAGGGCTTAATTCTTTTTTTTTTTTTTTTGAGTTTTTCTTCTATGTTCTTCACTAATTTCTTGTACACATCTCTATGTTTTTACACACACACACACACTTGGTGAGTGAAATTTGACCTCTAATGTACTCTTTTTGGTCATCGTGATGAACCATATTTTTTTGTATTTTCCTTTTATTTTACTCAAATTGTTATGCATTTAATTGTAATTTTGTCTATTTTTTGTAATTAATAAATAATTTATATTATTTATTAATTATTGGCAATGCGCTTATTTACTTGGTCGTGATGTTTGGGGATCGTAAGGAATTGGCCTTTGTTGACCTCGACTGATCAAGTCAATTCATGCTTGTTCTAGACTTTGTCTCGATTAGGCTTCATGTTGACACTTCTTATGGATATTGAAGGGATTTTCATTGATCTAAGTAATGTTACATTGTTTTAGATTCTCAGTTTGCTAGGAAGGGGTGTTACATTCTCCCCTTCTTCTAAAAAGTTTGGTCCCTCAAACTTGCATCATCTAATCGTCGAACAATTCTAGATACTGGGAACACATTTCTTCATCTCTTTCCTAAGTAGAATTTTTGACGATATGATTCCTCCATAAGACCTTGACTAGGGGGATGGTATTATTGCGTAGCACCTATTCCTTGCAGTCCAGCACTTGCACTGGTCACTCTACGTAACTTAAGTCCATCTCGAGTCCCAATGGTTCAAACTCAATCACGTGGTTGGGCTCTTGCACACATTTTTGTAACATTGACACATTGAATACACTGTGCACTTTGGCAAGCTGTTGGGGCAACCTCAACTTATATGCAACAGGTCATGCTCTAGCTATTATATAAAATGGTCTGATGTAACGAGAACTTAGTTTCCCTTTCTTGTCGAATCTGAGTTTGCCCTTGAAACCTTCAAGAAAACAAAATCGTTGATCTGGAACACGAGGTCCCTCCTATGGACATCTGCATAACTCTTGTACCTACTTTGTGCTGTTTGTAACCGTTGACGAATGGTTTGGACCTTCTCGGTCATTGCCTAAACTAATTATGGTCTTAGTAACTTCTGTTCACCCACTTTTATCCAACATATCGGGGACCTGTACTTTCTCCCATACAATGCTTCGTAAGGTGCCATTTTGGTGCTAGCTTGGTAGCTATTATTGTAGGCAAATTTAACTAGTGGAAGATGGTCTACCCAGCCCCCCCTTAAAGTCTAATGCACATAATCACAGCATGTCCTCTAGCATTCGGATCACTCTTTCGAACTGACTATTCATTTTCGGGTGGTAGGTTGTGCTTAGTTTCAATTTTGTTCTAAGTGTTGTTTATATTGTCTACCAAAACCTCGACACAAATCGTGGGTCACGATTTGAGATGATGGATACCAAAATTTTGTGCAATCTTATAATTTCCTTTATGTACAACTCGGCCAACCTCTTTAGAAGGTGACTCTTCTAAATGGGTAGGAAGTGAGATGTCTTGGTTAGTTTATCCATAGTTACCCATATGGCATCGCAACCTTTGCTCGGGGAAATCCATGGATGAAGCCCATCGTGATTTGCTCCCACTTCCACTCGAGAATCAGGAGTGGCTGCAAGAGTCCACTTGAACGTTAATGTTCTGCCTTCACCTACTGTTAGGTTGCGTATTGGGCGACAAATTCTGCTATGCCTCTTTTTAATCCCGACCACCGGTATAGTCCTTTAATGTTATGGTACATCTTGGTATTACTAGGGTGTACAGTACGTAAAACACAAGCAGTGTGCTTCTTCTCGAATCTCCTTCTTGAGGTCAGTTTCGTCAGGTACGTAAATTCTGTTTCAGAATCGCAAGATCCCATCACGAATTTCATATTCTAGTTTCCCTTATTTCTCTACCTCCTTCATGATCTTGAGCATGGCTTCATCCTTTCCTTGACTTTCCTTTACTCTTTTTGTAAGAGTGGATTAGATAACGAGGCTAGCAAGTGAGGCTTGCGTACCAGGTGGAATCACCTCGATGTCTATCTTGTCTAAATCTTTGATTAGTTCCACTTGGCTGGTGATCATATAGGTAAGGCTTACTGTCTTCCTACTCAAAGCATTGGCCACCACATTTGCTTTGCCTGGGTGGTATTAAATGCTCATATCGTACTCCTTGATCAACTCTAGCCATCGTCGTTGCCTCATATTCAGTTTTTTTTGGGTGAATAAGTATTTGAGGCTCTTGTGGTCGATGAAGATCTTGCAAGTCTCCCCGTACAAGTAGTGTTGCCATATTTTGAGGGCGAATACCACCACTACTAACTCTAGGTCGTGCGTGGGATAGTTTTGCCCGTGCATTCTCAGTTGTCGAGAGGCACCCGTAATCACTTTCCCTTCTTGCATCAGCACGCAACCTAACCCCTTGTGTGAGGCGTCGTTGTAGATCACAAACTTTCCTTCTTTTGTAGGGATGGCTAAGATAAGAGCCGCAGTTAATCTTTCCTTTAAAGTTTAAAAACAATGCTCTCTTTCGTCGCTCCATATGAATGGAGTGCTTTTCTATGCATTTGGGTAAATGGCTTGGCTATCTTAGCGAAATCCTTGACGAACCTGCAGCAGTAGCCGGATAGTCCCATAAAGCTGCGAACTTTCGTAACCGTCGTAGGTTGTTGCCAATTGACTACCGCCTCTATCTTTCGAGGATCAACAGATATCCCTTTCTTATCAATCACGTGTCCTATGAAGGTTATGCTTTTTAGCCTGAACTTGCATTTAGAGAATTTGGCATACAACTTGTTTTCTCTAAGTGTCTGTAAAGCTATCCTCAAATGTTCTTCATGCTCTTTTTCATTTAGCGAGAAAATCAGGATGTAATCGATAAATATTATCACAAAATCATCCAAATGGGGCTTGAATATTCTATTCATTAGGTCCATGAATGTCGCAGGGCCGTTGGTTACTCCAAACGGCATCACCAAAAACTCATAATGTCCTTACCGAGTCTTGAAGGCAGTTTTGGCACGTCCCCTGTCTTCATCTTCAACTGATGATAGCCTGATCGTAAGTCAATCTTCGAGAAAACTTAAGCCCCTTGTAATTGATCGAACAACTCGTCGATTCTAGGTAGCTTGTACCTATTCTTGATGGTCACCATATTCAACGTGCGGTAGTTTATGCAAAGTCTTATCAATCCATCATTCTTGCTCATGAATAAGACAAGTGCACCCCATGGTGATACACTTGGGCCGATAAACCCTTTCTCTATCAACTCTTGTAACTGTACTTTGAGTTCTCTCATCTTTTGTAGAGATCTAAAAAATGAGGGTAAATTTTTCGTTTTTACCGGTAGGGCACTATTCAAGAGTACTTTTGCCGGTAAGGCATTTACATGCATCATTTAAGCATGAGTCACATTTAGAAGCATATTTTGAGTGTGTCGTAGAAGAGAAATATGCTTAAAATATTAAAATACACCTCCTATAAAAATTTCAGTATGTTTGGAGATAGTTTCAAAAATAAGACCAAAAGGGCGTCCTGGGTGGATCCGGCCAAACCCGGCCACAGGCGAAAATTTTTTTTTTTGAAAATTTTCATTTAAAATGATTTTAAGAACTTTGGCTATAAAAAAATATCGAATTGAGGCATTTCGGGATGGGTTATAGTGTAACGGGGCCTGGATTCATTAAGAGCAAAAGGGTCATTTTGCACCTTTGTCCCTCCACTATAAATATAGCCCCTTAGTGTATTTTTATCACAAATTGGTCTGAAATTCATAGCAGCTCACGTTCATGGAGAAAAGGTGAAAAAAAGCCCTAGGTTCTCCAAGCTTCAAGTCGTCAAAACACACTCCTAGGCCGGGATTCTTGCGAGGCTTCCTTCTAGGAAGTTGTTCCTCTCATCAAGACCTATATTCTCACCAAACAATTCGGCTGTGAAGCGAACACAACTTCTCCGGTTTGAGAAAAACCATTCTAGGTATAATATTTTGCTAAGTTAGGAATAGGTTTAAGTTTTCTTGCCTTTCTACATGTTGTTTGAGTGTTTAAGGTGTTTATTTAATATTAGGAATTCACTTAAGAGGTAGTTGCTTTGAAAACTTAGAGTTGGTAGTTTGGGTGTTTATGTATTCTTTAAGTTCTTGGGTGATTTTTTGTTATGATTAAGGTGTATCTTGTTTACATGTTTTGGATTATTATATTTTGGCTTATATGCATGTGATATATCTTGGTTTTGGAGGATGTGATGGTTTAATGTCTTGGTACTTTATGAAAATTATGTGTTATTTGTGAATTAGCAAATTTGTGAAAATGTGGCTTGAACATGTGATGACATGGATTGTTTAAGGCATATGTTCATGTATAAGATGTTTAGGGATTTTGAAGTTATGATTTATGTTGGACATAATGCATGACTTGAAGAGAACACCATGTGTTTAATAAATTGTCATATTGAAGTTGCATGAAGAAATCATGGCATTTTGGCATAATGTGATTCCTTGGAAACATGGTGTAGATTGAGCACTTGGTGATATGCATTATGAGGGTGTAGATCCAGTGGTGAAAAACCCAAAAATTGGCCATTGGTACTCATGCCAATGTGGACGGACTGTGAAGTGAGACATACGATTGGTACTTATGTCAACGGGGAAGGACCGTGAAGTGAGATATAGGGGTGGCATAGAGTTTGCATGTGTGTGTCATGCATATCACCTTTACAATGCATTGATGAATAGAGGGGGTTATGCATAGCTTTAAAATGTACACTTGCACATACCACGCCTTAAAATTGTTCCTAGTATTAGCATTGTGTTATACCAGCTATCGAGCTAAACCATTCGTGGGATATCATATTTCAGATGAGGCCCCGGGTGCTTGAGACCTGTTTAAGTCTTGAAAAAAGGAAGAAAAATGGACCATGAAGCATATTTGACCCTTGGGGCATGTTTTTGTATGTATGGGCATAAACCCAATTTACTTGTATTTAAACTTGGAGAGTGGTGGACAATAGGCCTTGAGCCATTTTAAAGTGTAAGGGTTTAATACCCAAATGATATGTAAGATGTCTTTATTTAATGAGTATAATATGTGTATGTTGTGACAACTAGATATGAATGTTGATAACAAGGAATGTATGTTTAAAATTCCATGAACTTGTGACCACCGAGTGAGGGTGGGTTGTTTACATATTATATAAATGAAGTATTATGAAAATTAGGTGGGAAAAAGACTTAGAAAACAAAGGAGGTTATGTCAAAATTTTGGAATAGTTAAAGAATTGATTAAGTGTGTAAAACACCTTGTAAATATGTGAGAAAAGTGCTCAAAATGAAGGATTAGAAACCTTGAAGGAATAGGCCAAAAAATGGGAGAAAAGAGGCCTTCAAAACTTGGGAAAAAAAGTCACAAAATGGAGAAATTTAGTGTAGTAGACAGAAAAATTTGCTTACAATAAATACATTGTAGCTTTAGTGTTTTTACAGAAAAAAAAAATCAGAAAACCAGGTTCAGGCATGCCCGCGCGCCCCTACCGCGAGCTAGTCCACGCGCTCAGCGCCTGTCTGCGCGCCCACTGCTTGCCCCATGGCCTGCCTGCTGTCATGCCATGCTGCCCAACCTTTGACATCTCTGACACTAGCCCATTTTGGCGACCTTTTTGAGCCATTTTTGGACACCTTTTGGGACTATGTTTGGGCACCATATTGGGTCATGTTTGGCCATCTTTTTGGGCTATTTTTGGTAACCTTTTGGGCCATGTTTGGTCACTTACATGGGCCATGTTTGGCCCCCCTTCCTTAGACAATTTTTAGTGGACTTTTTGACCAATTCGTGGACTATGCCTTAGGGTATTTTGAGGCCCATTTGGGCCATCATTCTAAGGCATTTTTAGAAATGTTTTAAGACTATTTTAGAAGCCATTTTTTAACATGACTTAAACTAGTTCCAGTGTTAATTGGGAGAGATGCTTGAGCAACATTAGGAGACCATTTTGGATGGGTTAAATGTCAAGCCTTCATTTATAATTTTGAAAAAATATGGGGGAATGAATGCATACTTAATTAAATTCACCTTAAATGACCATTACTTTACTTTTCTTATTTTATTTCACTCACTCCCCGGGTTTGTGAAAATTCGGGGCGTGACATCTTTGTTGGGGCCATCCTATATGGAGTTTTGGAAATTGGTTACGTATTGGGCACCAGGTCGATGGAGAACTCAATTTCTCGATCGGTTTTCCCACTGGGCAATTCATCTAGGAATACGTCTGTGAACTCCCGCATTATGGGAATTTCTTACATTAGCAGGGTCTGTGCCTAAGTGTCTATAACACTGCATAGGTAACCGCAATAACCTTTCTTCAGTAGTCTACAGGCCTGGATGGCAGACACTAGGTATGGCGGAGGTGCTACTCTATTTCCCTCATATGTGAACTCAGGTCATCGGGGTTTCTAGAATAAGACTCATTTATGGTAGCAGTTTATCATGGCATAGTTAGCAGAGAGCCAATTTATCTCTAATATCACATCAAACCCTTTTATCTCTAGGGGAATCAAATCG
The DNA here is from genome assembly GCA_008638375.1 of Nyssa sinensis. Classification (NCBI taxonomy): domain Eukaryota; kingdom Viridiplantae; phylum Streptophyta; class Magnoliopsida; order Cornales; family Nyssaceae; genus Nyssa; species Nyssa sinensis. The sequence continues at coordinate 965,598 of CM018032.1, read as the reverse complement.
GCGAGTAACTGGTGATCATTAATCCCAATGTCACAGCCTCGGAGTATTGAGGATCCTAATAGCGATGTTCCCATGGGCATAGAAACAGATAATAGGAAATCCAAAGGTTCATATGCCCTTTCTAATTTAGCAGTAAATTTAGGTGCTACAAAAGAATGCATAGAACCATAATCAAGCAACATATATGCAAGGGTGCCACAAACAGTAAGTATACTTGCGACTATTGTGTTGGTTGTGGATGTCTCTTTTAGAATCAGTGCAGAGGCTCTTCTAGATCGGGTTTGGGTCTCTTTTCCCTTGCTTTGACTCATAACTAGGGTAGCGACTGGTTTCTTTCCTAAAGTGTTGGCGGGGATTGAGCCATGAGTTAACAAGGTTTGATTGTCCTTAAAGTAGTTCACTACTATGTTGCCTTCCTTCCCACATCGATAACACCCTCTAGTGCCCATTCTGCATTCACCTTTGTGTCATTTTTGGCATGTAGGGTAGGGTGGTATTTCCTTCATGATTTTTTTTGCTTTGGAAGGCTCCCGGGTTGTGTTTCTTTGTTGCATAAGCCCCTTGACCCTTCTTGACGTTCCCGCTGGATCTTTTCTTATTTTGTTCTCACCCTTGCCCCCACCTCGTTGAGCTCTTTCTCAATGAGTAATGCTTTCTTTGAAGTTTCGAAGCAGTTGGGAAGGTCAAATGCTAACACACGAGTATGAAGGCCAGGGCATAGTCCCTGTTCAAATCTTCTAGCCTTCTTCCTTTCTAGCGTCACCATGTGTGGGGCGAATCTGGATAGTTGGGTGAATTGGGCAATGTATTAGCTTACCAAAGTTTCTCCCTACTTTAATTCTAGGAACTCTCTCCTTTTGGTCCTTGATGGAAGTAAGGAAATAAAGTTCATAGAACACCTCCATGAATCTATCCCATGGCATCTCAGGTTTCTCTGCCCTTTTCATCAGCCACCACTCTCGAGCTTCCCCTTTTGGCATGTAGGTGGCTAATTTGACCTTCTGCTACTCATTGCAATTGAGCATTTTGAAGGACTTTTCCATTGCCAAGACCTACTCCTCGGCCACCATTGGGTCGGTGACCGAGTTAAAGGATTGGGGCCTCATCTTATGGAAATGATCTATCAGCTCATTGCTAACAACGATCCCTCCCGCTTGAGGTGTAGAGGCCTATATAGGTCTAGGTACTGTTGCAGGTACAGACGCCTCTGTAGTTACAGAGAAAGTCTGTTGGGCTTGTTGGAAAACTCATGTGCGCCCTTCCAAAACCTGACCAAACTTGGCTAGGCTTGCTTTGATAGCTTGTGCTGTAAGGTTTTCTGGCTGATTGTTCTGTGGGGATTGTTGAGAGGTTCCAGTTGCCTGTGTCTTCTTGCCTTTCTTCCCTGCCATTTGGATCTAGAAATCAATAAGAAGTGTTATTGACAGGTTTGTATAGATTATCATGATTGTGTAAGGTTTCCTTCCTAGTGGTTTCGGGCTTAGGCTTAGGCTAACTTTTCTTGTCCTAATCGGTCCTATCCCAACATTAAAATCTTATTTTCGGAAATGAATCCCTATACTTAGTGGTCTATTCGGGCGGTACCAATCTTATTGGTACTTTCACTTGGTACTAACTCAGTTATCATTCTTTCGTCTCGACCTAATGCTTTGATACCAACTTTGTCACATCCCAGAACCACCCTGTGCGGATTAGGGATAATTATCAGCCAATTGGGCACCTCATTAATATAGTAACTCTAATATAGTATATTGATGGTATGTCCAACCGAATGTCTCTTGTCTAGTACATACATTTTATGCATTCATACTTGTAAAGTAGTAAAAATTGAATCATGGTTGAGCATAACTAAAATTTCATTAAAGAAAAATGTCTAGATATTACAACTTTAAATTTTCTTTTGGCTACTCCTACAAAAGGTATAACTCTTTGGCCAAATTTGTCGTTTCTTCAAAAGTGTTGTAATTAGACTTTCTTCCTTCAAGCTACATTACTTGAGGCTCTACCTGGAATACACAGGACAAAAACCTTGTGAGCTTTAAGAAAAGCTCGTGAATAACTCGAGTTCCCTATTATGGGTTTTGAAACTTCTTAAGTAAACTCTCATGTATTTATGCTAAAATTACTATCATTTAGAAATTTCATGCATATTACTAATATTTGAGAAGTTATGCAAGTTTTCTTACTAAACAGTTTAAAAGAGTAGAGCATAGAAAACATGATTTATATTTGTAACTATACAATGAAATCATATATGTCAATTCTTTTTTTTTTCTTTGTCTTGGTTAGTCACCCAGACGACTATGTAATCTAGAGCTCTAAGCCTACAGAACCTGACTTAACCCCCTAACCGGGCAAGACTATGTCATGAATATGGCTTAACCTTCCAACTAGACATGAACTATTTGTCATGAACATTTTATAGCGTATACATTCATGCTAAGTGTACTTGCAAATCTTATCATTTAAACTGTCTATACCGTATAAAGAATTTAAAACGATGTAGTTAAAACATGTAAACATTTATCTCGGTATTTAGAAAAGAGTCATGCAATAAAAAATTTAATATGATATTCATAAGTGGTAAGACACTGCATGCTTCACTATAAAATTATAAGATGGAATTGATGGAATTCTCCACTTCAAAGTCTAGGGTTGCTCCCTTGACATTTGTGTTTCATTCTCACTTGGTTCTGTGGTGGCTTTCTTGTAGTCACTATCACATTCCTCGTTCTCGGGTGATTCTACTTCTAGAAAGTTGTCACCCACACTTCTTGTCCCTAGGACTGTGCTCGGGTCAGTCCCTTTTTTTTTTCATTCTTCCTCTATAAACAAATGGTGCTTTATAGATAAAGGGGTTCCAGTTAACCACCTCACATGTCCTTGTAATTGCTCTTAGACTTTGTTCGACTTTTCTTTTCCACTCGATATCGTCCATGACTTATGTGGGTCCTATTAAGGTAGTTAACACTTATTAAGTATGATATAGAGAATACATTTAGGGTCTATCTAATTCGTGTTTTGCTTGGCTATGTGGACTTCGTAATTGAGTTGGAGATAGTCCTAAAAGGTTACGTATAAAGTCTCGTAATTTTTGGCATCTATTTGGCTACTTAACTTTATCTATGAAGTTGTATTATTTGTGTCTATCGATTTTTGTTTACATGTTTAAAAAACTCATTTGTTAAAACGGACTCCACCATTGGATCTGGAACGCTGAAAAACCTTAACGCAATTTCTTTCGGATCTTGATTTGGTCATGTGTAGCATTAATTATGCTAAATATAATTTCTAAGGGCATAAACTTCTTGTATTTGTTTAGGGGTAAAAAGACCATTTTGACCATCTTTGGGGGTAATTTCGTAGTTCACCGAAATTTACAGCCTTAGTGTAATTAGTATATTTTTAAGGGCTTGAGTGTAAATACAGCAAGTAGGTTTCTTTGAAATTACTTTAGAATATATATATATATATATATATATACATATGTTTATCTTGGTAAGTTTATGAGCACAACTTTGGCTGTGGCTTAGTGGCTCAACCCTTGGGTCTTTGGGCTTTGTCAGTGCCTTGGTCTTGGGTTCGAGTCCCAGGCGCAACATGCTCCCTTATATATATATATATATATATTGTTGAGTTCAAAACCAAATAGTGAATAAGTCCGTTAAATTAGAATAGGATATCCCTTGTTCGACTAGCTCAATGGTCAGTTTATTACCCTTGTAACCAAACAACCCAAAATGGATAAAAAAAAACTTTTAACTTTTCTTAAAATAACGTAGTTTTATTAAAGCTTAACTGCTACGTGGCTCGGGTCTGACCCGAATTCGAATCCGACCCGATACCGAATAGTTCATTCTTTATCGCGTTTCCGGTGACCTGCCGGTTGTCTTTTCCAGCGCTGGCACCGAAATCTGGAATTTTTTTTAAGCTTTTAAACTATTTTTATCCCACCATTTTGACAGGTTTTTGTTCCTAAATCTTCTTAAACTACATTTTTAATCGTTTGAGGCTAATTTCTTTCCTTTAATTACCACAAACGGACCTAGAGGAATCCTAAGCCGTGTTTTCGACGACCATTACAGTCACTATGATCTTGGTCATTTCTTCACCAAAATTAATGGTTCTTCGATCATTTTGATCCTTAGGTGATCCTCAATCATCCTAGGGTCTTAATATGTGGCTTAGATCACGTTTGATCAATATGACTGATTATTCTTTTTTGTTAAGCTAAGCTGTTATAAGCTCGTTTCTGAGTTAAATAGCTTAGTTATTTTTGTTTAATTAACCATTTTGGGTCTAGAGTAAGACCCCGTTCCTAGAAATTCATTTCTTTGTGGTTGGTTTTTGGGTAGTTCTTTTGAGCTCCATTAATGGCGATTCCTTTGAACCTGCCATTCTGGAGGCTCCAAGCTATTTCTAGGGGTCTCATTATGCTAAAAATATACTCAAAAACTTAAATAATACAATGGAATTTAGTCTTTTACCTTGGTTGAGTAGATCTCAGATTTCCTCTGATTTTTCTCTCCTCATTCTCTCCTTCTGCGGACAGTCTGTTTAGGTCCTTTTTGCACGAAATCTCTCTTCTTCTCTCACTCTGTTTAGTGGTGTCTATAGTTTTAAGTAGGAGTTGTTTATAAGTTAGATATCATTCTCTTGTATTTAATGCATTTCTTGTCAAAAAAAAGGCTACAAGTAAGGTGTGGCACTGTTGAAGGCAGCTGATAGGCTACTTGAAGTGTGCAACTGTACTTAGGCAAGGTCTCCCCTTTCCACAAGCAAGCTCCACACCCTTTTTTCACCTTTTTCCTTATTTCCCTCACTTTTTCCATCTTTTTCCTCTTCCTCCATACTTGTATGCGGCTGTGTGTACACACACACACACAACACACTCTAGTGTGTGTAACAGCTTTTCTCCTTATGTGCTAGTCACATGAGGGCTTAATTCTTTTTTTTGAATTTTTCTTCTATCTTCCTCACTACTTTCTTATACACATCTTTATGTTTTTACACACGCACACACACTTGGTGAGTAAAATTTGACATCTAATGTACTCTTTTTGGTTATAGTGGTGAACCATAATTTTTGTATTTTCCTTTTATTTTTCTCAAATTTTTATGCATTTAATTGTAATTTTTTCTATTTTTTGTAATTAATAAATAATTTGTATTATTTATTAATTATTGGCGATGCGTCTATTTACTTGGTCGTGATGCTTGGGGATCGTAGGAAATTGTCTTTTGTTGATCTCGACTGATCAGGTCAATTCATGATTGTTCTAGACTTTACCTTGATTAGGGTTCATGTTGACACTTCTTATGGATACTGAAGGGCTTTTCATTGATCTAAGTTACGTTACATTGTTTTAGATTCCCAGTTTGCTGGGAAGGGGTGTTACAGGTTCTGTTCTATTAGACTTGTAGTATATATATTCTTACACTATTTTGTTTTTTCTCATTCTAAACATTCATATTCAACTTGTATTGAACCGCTAAATTGACGGGTTCTTTATTGCCCAACTCATTTATAACTCGCTAACTAAGTAAGTTACCATAACCGTTAATTAGCGAGCGAGTTAAGACGGGTTGATGGATTTGGTTAACATTTGCCGCCTCTAGTGATGGTGGACATCACCTTTTATAGTTTTATTACACTATACACAATTTCCTAATTTTTTGTTGGTGCATTTTACTACTATTTTTAATAGTCCGACAACGAAAGAGGGTTAAATGTGGATATTTTTGTTGTTCAAAAAGAAAATTGTAGAGCTTATGTTGGAGAAAATAATTAACTATTTTTTGGTAACCCTTTTTTTAATATCTTTTAATAAAAAATAATAATTTTTATAATTTTGGTTTTCTGTTTTAAAAAATAAAAACAGGTTTGATAACTTTTTCTCTAAAATAATTTTTACCTCACTATTAATTTTTTAATGTCTAATAAAAACATTCTTTAAAAATAAAATAGATATAGCGTGCAACAGTGGCAGTAGCAACGGCGATGGCAGTAGTGGCTGATGTAGGACAGATAAGCTACCTGTAAAAAAATATGTATTTTGTTTTAGAATTATGACAGGATTCTTTAGTTTTCAATTTTAATTAAGTCTGAGTTTCTCTAGTTTTCTAATTTTATTAGGACCAGTATAAAATTATATGAATTAGTAGTTTCTTATTAACATAGAGAGGAAATGTGAAATGATGGATATGACCAACATCAATATCCATAACAGGAAACAATCAATTCAAGTAAGAGAATAAATTCTCTAAAATGAAAAATTATATTAATATTGATGTAAAAAAGCTTTATAATAAAGACTTATTACATCAAATTTATAGAGTTAGAATATTACTATTTTGACTAGAAAATCATAACTCTTATCCTCGTTCGAATCCTAATAGAATAGTGAATCTAAAATAAACAATTTAGGAAAAGCTCAAATTTGAAAACTATAGAATCTTATAATAATTCTGAAACAAAACACATTTTTGGTTGGTACCATATTTGTCCTACATCACACTCCCCCACTTGAAAAGCATTCTTCTTCGAGTTGACTAGATATACTCGACCTTGAACTCGTCTATAATCCAACAACAATGATTGAATATTTTTAATAATAATCAAACACCCAAAAATTTCTCATTTTCCACTATGAAATTTGAAATTTTACACTCTTGCGTTGATGTCAATAATGTGCTCGTAATGAAACTAGGAAAATCATCTTCTTTTCCATTACAATTTCAATCTTCTCATAATCATCAAAATAATCTTTTGATGTTTCATATTCATTCTTATCTTTTGCGTTGAAAACTTTTATGGTAATTTCTTACTCCTCTTATTCCATAAAAAAAAACTTGTATCATCTATTTGTTCTATTAGATCCACACTTTCATTTACTAAATCTGAATTTTCTTTATCTTTCTCCACAATAGAAGTTTCAATCAATTCCAATTCTTTATCCCCATATTAATGGTTTTAGCAACATCAATACAAATATATTTCACCTTCTTTAAATGGTTCAATATCAACAACTTTATTTGTCAAAGTCACTTTAGCAATTTTAGATTTCTGTTGTGCCTTTCCCTTGGTACTAGGAATAGATTTTGGAATTTTGTCTTTCTTCTCTACAATATATTTTGGCATTCTAACATAATCCCATGTTGGCCTGTATTCATCTTCTAACAAATAATGTCTTGATAGAAATTTATCTATTAGTAGTCTCATCATTCTTGGCCATGAATGACTGCATCTTTTTTTTTTTTTTTTTGATAATTACCTACGCCTTTGTAAATCAAACCACCATCTTTTCATTACTCCAATAAGTTTATCTTCTATCCAAAAATATTTTTTTTCTTCTGAAAGTCTCATATCATAAAGACAATCATGAAAGTCTTCAAAAAGGAAACACAATTCATCAAAATCAAGAAGTTTTTTGTAATTGCGCAAAGCTCATCAAATAGAAAAGTTTCGAGGAAAAGGTTGACTATAAGCTCCATCGTTTACAATACCTATTGTCTTCGTGATTCTCTTGTATTCAAGACTCCAAACGAGTAACAAATTGTCTCTTATAAACGTTTTCGTAAGGAATTCTAATTTTGTCTCCACTAATTGCCATGTAGTCAGGCAAATCCTCACCCTGATACTAGCTAACACAGAACATAAAAATGAAAGGATGGAAATGACCAACGTTAATATCCACAATGAGGAAGAGTCAACCCAATGGGTAACGATCAACCCAAGAAAGAGAATAAATTCTCTAAAATTTAAATTTATATTATTATTGATAAAAAAATTCATAATAAAAACCTATTACATCATATTTAAAGAGCTAGAATATTATTATTTTGATTAGGAAACTATAACTCCAATCCTTATCTTAATCCTAATAGAAAAATGAATCCAATTTTGAATATAAAATAATAACGATAATAGATATTTTATCTACAATAACAAATTTGAGATAAGCTCAAATTTAGAAATTGTAGAATTTTACAATAACTATGAAGCAAAATACATATTTTTGGTAGGTATTATATATGTAACTTAACTTATATGGTGTATGTTACCCAGATATTTACCCTAGAAAGGGGTGAAAAGGGGATTTTGTAAGTATTGGTTTCTTTTAAAAGCTTTAAAAATGTATGTTATAAATTCACAAGTAAATAAACAATAGAGAGAGAGAGAGAGAGAGAGAGAGAGAGAGAGAGCAAGCACAACAGTTTATAAGGTTCGGCAATTTTCTTACATCCTCGACTCAAGCATCCCTACTTCAGATTTTTCACTATTATGATTTCCTTGCAGGTGGAGACTAAAACTTTTACAAAGTGAAGACTGCAATCTTCTTGTCCTAGCAAAATATACCATTTTGCCTCACCGGGTAGCACCTACTCACAACTCTCACCGCAATGAAATGATACAATGTTGTTTACCAAATGACACTCCCTTCAACAGTAGATTTGGCACATTGTAGATCTAGTGTAAGCTCAGAATATTTAAGATGAGTACAACTTTTAGATCTAGATTTTTAATGTTTAGAAATAAAGACAATAATAGAGATGTAAAAGTGTAAGTATGTAAAGAGATGTCATATAATGCCTTAGAGAACCTCTATCTATGGTTCTTAAAAGAATATGTTTGCTATTTTTCAAAAAGAGTCATTTTTCCTCTTTTTGTCTGTTCAAAATTTGAATCTCAATGTGCCAAATCGACAAATTCAGTCGATTGAATCATCAACTAGTCGACTAGATTAAGGACTGGTCGACTAATAAGTCAACTAAATTGCCAAGAGGTTTAAGGTCTAATTGTCCAAGAACAATTAGTCGACTGGCCTTTTGGATCAGTTGATTCGTTCTGATGTGCACTATTTTTAGCCTTGAAATAGTCTACTGATTTTCTTTAGAGGTTGACTATATTGGACAGTGATTATAGGCTGTTTTTGTGAAAAAGGTCACTCAGTCGATCGGTTCTTAGAACTGGTCGATTGGATTGATCAGTATAAAAATAAGTTTTAAACATCAGTCGATTGGTTCCATGAATTGGTCTACTGGTTTGGACAGTGAGTGTCTTCTTACTTATTTTTCTTAGTATACTTTTATCAAAACCTTTTGATCTTTCAAAAATTAAATTTTGGCATTTGTTTTGTTTTGAAAAATCATTTGAGGTTAGTTCTTAGTTGATCATTTTAAATAGCAAAAGCTTACGACTAACGATCAATCTAATTCTAAATCACTCAAAACCCAAAATAAGGAAAATAAAAAGTCTTCACTTGACTTGCCTTGAATCCTTAGGCTTGAGTGTGTCCATTTGCTTGATTCATCCTGAGAGCATTACACTTGTTTTGATTCTTTCCTTGAAGCATGTTATTGAGTGAAATTCTTTAACTTGATAGACCTTGTTATTTCTTGGACAACAATCTTCTTTTACCTTGATGAACTAGTTGTATTGTCACTTGAATAAAACATTAGTCCATTTGGATAATGCTTTGTTATCATCAAAATTACTAAGATGTTCTTGGTTGAAAACCTCTAATGCAAATAGTGTAACTTTCATATTAGTAACTTTCTAACTATATAAATATGGTGTAATAGGTCTTTAATATATAGTTTTTATCAATATTTTAAATTTGAATTTAGAGATTTGTTCTCTTGTTTAGGTGAGTAATCCTTGTGTTTGATTCAGCCAAGGAATTTCATGTGCTTAATTCCTTTTTCCCATTTCTGTTCTATGTCAGTTAGCATTAGAGCTAGGATTTTTCAAGCTAGATGGAAAATGACAGAGGCAAAACATAATTTCTATTGACGCTGGTTATGGGATTGAGGCAGTCTTGGCTACGATGGAAGAACAGGGGTGACAACATACACAAGTTGTTAATTAAGTAAGTGAAATTCATGCTATGTCTCTCGAATTCATTCTCAAAGCCAATAGAGACTCTTCAATCAAAAGGAATCTTGTCAAGAATTTGCCCAAGGCCAGCTTGTTGATAGATCTATGCCAAAAATTTGTCCTCAATGTTGACCAACCTTTGTGGATTATTCGAGTGACGAAGAATTTGAATATTTTGCCACAGTACATCATAAAAGTTGTGAAAGATACTACAGAGATCAAAATCTTCAAAGTTATCATATGAAAATTAATCTACCATCTTTCAATGAACTTCATATCAAGAAAAAAAAAAATCGAAGACCTTTAGTGTGTGACAACAACTCCTATTGTGAAGAACAATGAAGAAAATAATTCAAAACAATTTATCAAAGTGTAAATCTAATGACACCAATAGATTCAACACACTCTATTATGGAAGAGAAAGATAATATTAATTTAACTCTTATTGTAGAGAAGCATGAGATACCCACAAAAGTAGTCAACGTTACAAATGAGAATAAATTTGAAGCACCACAAAATATTTTTGGTGATTATGAGAATATTGAAATTGAAGTGGATAAAAAAGAGAATCTTTCTTGTTTCATTACAGGATCATTATTGACCCCAAAACAAGAGCCTAACATTACAAGTTTTATAGATGATGCAAAGGGAAAAATCTTTGAGTCTTCAATTGTTCTTGTAGAGATTCAATCCTTATTACCGACTTACGGACGAGTTCGAGGTCGCGTACATCTAGTTAACTCGATGGTGAGTTTATTTCAAGTGAGAGAGTATGATGTAGGACAAATACGGTACTTACAAACATATATTTTGTTTCAGAGTTATTGTAAGATTTTTTAGTTTCTAGTTTTGATTTATTCCGCAATTCTCATACTCTCTCAATTTTATTAGGACCAGTATAAGAATTACTAGTTTTTTATTTGGATTAGTAGCTTTTTATCTCTATAAATACGGTGTAATAGGTCTTTAATATAATTTTTTTATCAATAACATATAGTTGAATTTAGAGGTTTGTTATCTTATTTGAGTAAGTGATCCATGTGTTTAATTCAACCAAGAAATTACACGTGCTCAATTCCTTTTTACGTTTTCATCCTGCATCAGAGGTGGTGACAACAATGACAATGGTGTTGCGACTCTAGTGTTAGTGGTGGTGGTCATGCAATGATGATAATGATGGTGGCAACAATGTTGTAATTTGAACAAATAAAGTATAAAAGTAAATTTTTTACTTATAAAAAAGTTAAAAAATTACCTTTGGCTAAAAAGTACTTTTTTTTAAAGTACAAACAAACACTATTTTTTAATTTTTTTTTGTTTAAACAAACAAAAAAAGTACTTAAAAAGGCGATACTAAATAGATGCTAAATAAATAATTTTTTTAGATTAATTATTCTAAAATATGTTTTAGTTGTATGTAGAAAATATATTAAACAATTAAATGATACACTGTAGGGTCTGAGAATCGTCAAATGTATACAATCTTATCCTTAAATTTTTTTCTTGTTACTAGAACTAATAATATCTCAGCTATAATGGAGGAACCTTACTCTTGTAAAGAAAAAAAATCTGAAAATGAGACATTGATGAATTTTCTTGTAGATTTTATCTTTTAAATTTTCTATTCGATGGTTGTCTTTTAAAGAAAATTACTATACTGCTAGGAAGAAAATTTGGAAAGTCTTATAGAAAAAAAATATGATTTAGAACAAGTAGCAAAAAAGTTCTTGGAGCATTGAGAATGCAAAAGTCCAAACAGAAGACAAATTGTCTTGTAAAAGTGACACGACCGATCACCTCAATACACAAACACTTAAAACTCCCATATTTTGATTTTGGGTAGCCAATAGATTCAAATCATACTACTGGGGACGACCTGTGGCCAATTTTGGCCAAATTCATTTATTTAGGTCTTTAATTAGACGTAACTAGATGTTTTTACCATTTACGATAAGTTTTAGTTTGTCAATTATTTGGCAAGGAAATTCGAATTGGGTGGAACTAAGGCCCGATAGGGAATTGCAAGGAGTGAAAAATACACTCTTGAATTCTATCTTTTAATTTTCTTTCTTTCAGATTTCTTAGTTTTATTAGGATTAGTATAGGAGTTGTAATTTGTTATTCAATGTAGTAGTTTTTTGACTTTATAAACATGATGTAGCAAATTCTTATTATTTAGAATTTATCAATAATATTCATATTTCAAATTTTAAATATTTTGTTATCTTGTTTGGATGAGTGCATGGCCGGCTCTTGTATAAGGCAATTAAAGCGGTTTCTTTAGACCCCACCCACAAATAAGACCCCAAATTTTAGATATATACACTATAATTTAATTAGAAGTACGAGTGTAAAGTTCATAAAAATCTAATCCTTAATTCTTACAAAAAAAAAAAAAAAAAAAAGCCCCCCTCCCCCTTAAATATTTTAGCAAATTATATTTTATACCAAAAAATAAAAAATAAAAAATATGAGTCTTGAAAACTCAACTACGTGTAAGGAGAATCCTTACCAAAAAAAGGCCCCATAAATGTCTTAATTAATTATATTTAATAAAAAAAGATAAATTAAAAATTGAAGAGTTTTGAAAATTCAACTGTCACTCTACCACTTTAGCACTTTCAATAGAATATGTTCTCCTAATCAATATTTTTTTACTCTCCTACATTATCTTAATCTGTCTCACTCTCGGCTTTTTTTCTTGTTCTAACTGTTGTGAATTTTTTTAATCAAATTGAGTAACATAGAGTATTCTCTCAACTCACCACATTGATCTCAATTTTCTTAATCAATAATTTTGTATCTCAAAAAACAAGAAGACTAAATTTTAAATTAAAAAAATTAAATTTAATATTAAAAAATAAAAAACTACATTTAAAATCTCAAATTGTCACAAGACTGGATGAGTGTTACCAGTTGTCCATCCTGCTGGGTCAAAATATGACACCAAAGAAGCTGGTGTAAAGAAATATAATATAATGAAAAAAAATCACTTAAAAATTTAATTTCTTTTATTTATAATTAAAAAAAGAGTTATAAAAACCAACTGGTAAGTATTTTTAGATGTATTAGTAGCAGTCTCTATATATATGTGTGTGTTAATGATAAACATGATTCATTCACAACATATCTGTCTAACTCCAATCAGTAGGCGAGAGTGTAGTGAGCAACTCATTTTCACAAGTAATAGGAGTAACCAGGTGATCATTGTCTGTAATATATTCCATATTCTTCTTGGTAGCTTAATTTACGCCACCGGCAACCCATTTTCCGGTAATACATCAGAACTCTATTACTGTTTCAAGAATTGTTCTTATCAGAATCATTTTATTTAGCTGAAGATATATAGTAGCTACATAAAAGTATAAATTATATATGTATTTGTTGTGGACTGCTTTACAAGGTCGAGAGAATTAATTGTTATTGGAATTGATGCCAGTGGGCTCCCTACAGCTGTTGACGTCTAAGAATCCGTCCCACGTGAGCGGTACTGTGATGGTGTACCGTCGTTGGACATCAGAACTCTGTTACTGTTTCACGAATTGTTCTTATCATAATCATTTTATTTTGCTGAAAATATATAGTAGCTACATAACAGTATAAATTATATATGTATTTGTTGTGGACTGCTTTAGTAGGTCGAGATAATTAATTGTTATTGGAATTGATGCCAGTGGGCTCTCTATACAACTGTTGACGTCTAGAATCTGTCCCACGTGAGCGGTACTCTGATGGTGTGCCAACTGCACGTTGAGGATCTCTTTCTTGGGAGATCTTCTTCGTGGTAGTAGCAGGGGCTGGGTTCCTGTGAACAATTTTAGTAAAAGGAGAATTGTTCCGCTGATTTTGAGTCAATGAAGTCAAAACTTGTGACATAACAATAAGTTATTTTTGTATATGATCAAATTGTTGTTACAAGTAATTGGGTGTTTACCCCCTTCTTCTTCTAGCAAAAACTTAATTTCAAAAGTTGAGAATTTTTGTTAGGACAAAAATTGAGAGTCATTGCTTTTTTAGAAGAAAAAAAGACCGATGATTTGTTACTTTTGAAGAAAAAAATTAGTAAAAAAAATTTTCGTTCTTACATACGGTGCTAAACTGATGTTGCACTTTTTAATCAGAGAGACTTCTTGTTCTTTGATGCTTGTCAAGAATTCAAGATCAGAGGGTCATTAGGTTGATTTCGATGGTAACCGTTCTGATAATAAAGTTAGTAAATAAAAAGATTATAATTGAAAGAAATAAATTAAAAACATACCTTAGAGTTTTATTTATATATTATAAATCTCCTAAGTTGAATAGAATTCGAAATCATAAAAATAAGAATTTGAAGATATCAGAAAATAATAATTGTCATGTTAAACTCTATTTTCTTATTTTGACTTCAGTAGAACATGAAAAGCTGTGACAAGTTTGAAAGATACTTCGCAATTCTTGCTCTGAAAGTAGGACGAGAAATTTTGAACTAATTTAAACAAAATATTTTTGATCTTTGATATGCCTATGTGTACGGGATAACTAATCTTTTTTAATCTGTATATAAAAATATTCTATATATACAGGTATCTGAATTGATCAGTCACGTCCATCAGTTTTTATCAGAATCATTTTATTTAGCTGAAAATATATAGCTACATAGCAGTATAAATTAATATGTATTTGTTGTGAACTGCTTTAGTAGGTAGAGAGAATAAAATGTTATTGGAATTGATGCCCGTGAGCTCCCTAATTGCAAAATAAAATATTGAAGGAAAGTTTGAAAATTACACGTTCTTTTTTTTGAGTAGATTCTCTTGATGAATGTTGCTAGAGTCTTGATGGATGCGAATCTGAAAGCTTCAAACGGTACTGGCGAAATAAGCATGACAGATGAGAAGAAAGCAGGTGAAGTGGTCGTAGTGATACCCGGCGAAGATTCAAAAGCTAGAACTAGTGTGGATTCACTTGAAAAGGTGTCGGCGGCAGAACCCACAAAGCCGCCGCAGATTGCTGGGTTTAGTCCGAGTACAAACAAGAAAATCCCCACCACGGAAAGCTTAATTCGACGAAAATCCAAGTCAAGATTTGGCGAACCATCTGTGCCTCTTGATTCTATTATGTTTGAAGAAATTAGCTCATCAATACAGCAACAAATAGAACAGAGCTCAAATTCACCTCGTAGAAACTTGTCTGCTAATCGGACATCGCCAGCTGATAAAAAAATGGTGTCCCTTACGACTCCTAAGGGCACTTTGAGTTCGAGGACGTTATCAAACACTTCAATTAGCAGTGGTACTGCTGGTGGAGAAGATGAGAACGAGGATGAGAATGAAGAGATTTATAAAAAGGTTACTATTAAAAACAATCTCAAGGACAGGAAAGTGAAAATGAAGGTTCTGATTCAATTGGTCCTGTGCATATGCATAGTGGGGTTTTTGGCTGCTAGCTTAACTGTGGACAAATTGGAGCATCATGTGATTTGGGGTCTGGAGATTTGGAAATGGTGTGTGCTCGTAATGGTGACCTTTTCTGGCATGTTCGTTACCAATTGGTTCATGCACTTTCTTGTTTTCTTGATTGAACAGAACTATTTGTTCAAAAAGAAGGTGTTGTACTTCGTCCACGGTTTGAAGAAGAGTGTTCAGGCCTGTATTTGGTTGTGTCTGGTTCTTGTTACTTGGATTCTGTTGTTCAATCACGGAGTCAAGAGATCAGCCACTGCCAATCGGATTTTGGATTTTGTTACCTGGACTATCGTTTCTCTTCTCATTGGTTCTTTTTTATGGCTCTTTAAAACTTTGATGCTTAAGATTTTGGCATCCTCCACCTTCCATGCCAATAGGTTCTTTGATAGAATTCAAGACTCACTAGTCCATCAGTACATTCTCCAGACCCTTTCGGGGCGTCCACATATGGATCAGTCTGCTCCGAAGTTGGGGAAAACAAACAGCACTAGTCACTTGAGTTTCCGGAGAACAAAGAAGGGAAAGGAAGGGAAGGAGAAAGAGGTGATTGATATAAATAAACTTCATAAGATGAAGCATGAAAAAGTTTCTGCTTGGACTATGAAGGTGTTGGTTGATCTCACATCCACTTCAGGTCTGTCCACTATTTCCAATGCACTTGATGAAAGTTTTGTTGCTGATGATGGAGAAGGTGAACAGGCAGATAAGGAAATTACCAATGAAATGGAAGCCATTGCAGCTGCCGTTAACATTTTTAAGAATGTTTCTCATGATTGCAAGTGAGAAATTTACATTTTTTTTTTAGTTTGGGTTTTCCCTTAAAAAACTTATATATCTTTAATTACTTGTAGGTACATTTATGAGAGCGACCTAAAGAAATTCATGATTCAGGGAGAGGTGGATATTTTCTTTCAACTGATAGCGGGTGATGAGATTAGCCAACTGACAGCAGGTGCAAAGACTTGCCAACCAATAGCAAGTGCAGAGACCCAAAAAATTGACAAAAAAGCTTTGACAGAATGGGTGGTAAGATCCTTTTCTTTTTCTTTTTGAGTGAGTGAGTTGTTTTATTATCAAAGTTTGTTTGAAAATTGGAGGGTCACTTAATGATTTTGAAAGAATTTATATACAATACAAAAGGCTATAACATGATTTTCAAAAACTTAGGAGCGGTTATCTGCCATTGTTAATTGTTTGTGCAGGTGAAGGTTTTCAAAGGTCGGAAAGCGTTGGCACATGCTTTAAGTGATACCAAGACAGCAGTAAAGCAATTGAACAAACTTGTGACAGGGATTCTGATTGTTGTGATGATCATCATATGGCTTCTTTTGACTGAAGTTGCAACAACCAAAGTGCTTCTCCTCTTCTCCTCACAGCTTGTGGTGGCAGTTTTTATGTTTGGAAACACTTGCAGGACTATATTTGAAGCTATCATATTTGTATTTGTGATGCATCCGTTTGATGTTGGTGATCGTTGTGTCGTTGATGGTGTTCAGGTAACCTCTACTCTATCTCAATAAGACATATTTTGATTTTATTTGGATGTTTTATATTGTATCAGTGTTACTTGACTTGACCAACTCTGTTCAACTTATTGTAATTTCACAGATGGTGGTTGAAGAGATGAATATCTTAACAACAGTCTTCTTGAAATTCGATAATGAAAAGATATACTATCCCAATTCAGTTTTAGCTACCAAACCCATCAGCAATTTCTACAGAAGCTCGGATATGGGGGATTGTTTGGAGTTCTCTATTGATTTTATGACATCAGTGGAGAAGATCGGGAAGCTAAAAGAGAAGATACAAACGTAAGTTCTTTATCCCTTTAACTTGATGCTATATTATGTTTAAGAGGAAATCATTGTTTGATTGATTCACTAGTGGCTTGATTTTTGAACCTCTGTTAAGATTTTGTAGGATTCAACTTGTATTAGCATGGTCATGGACATGAAATTTGAATTGGGTAAAACAGAGTTAGTTTGAATTTCTAACCATCACTATATTTTCAACTACCTTTTTAGCTCAAGAAATCTACTATAGAAGGAAATTAATTATTATCATAATGATGTAGTCATCAAGACATTTTCTAGTTACTAGAAGATATTGTAGGCCAAATGATTCTGTTTATTGGCAGATCATCTCATTTCAGATTTCAGACTTTGATGTTTGCAATAGGAATATCCTCTCAAGGCTGATTTTCTGGGCGAATAGTCTTTGATTGTTTACAAACTGAATCTTCTTTCTGACAGGGAAAATGACTTGGGATCTGAGGGTATAGCTGAGTTCTCTTGTAGTCTCTCATTGAGTCTCACTCTGTTCGGCATATTCCTCAATCAGCAACAGGGGATTCCAAGTCCTTTTTTTTTTTTGGTGTCTTATACATGCAAGTGGCTTAGAATTTATACAATTAATGAAAGAATTTATTCAAATATAATAAAATGGGATATATCATAGGAATTTAAAGTAGAATAATTTGGTTAATGGCCTTTTATTGTAATATGCAATATTATGATCCCCCTCTTAGTCAATGGTTTTGCCATTCACCTCTGATTGTAGGCTTGTGCATAATTCAGTAGTCATGCCGCCAGTGTCACGGGCCCCTGGTGAATTTTAGACATTCCACCATGACCTCCTACTTCGGCCGCTGCATGAGCTTATTGGATCATGCACGTGGCTGCAAATTCATAGAATTTCTTTCGTGGGGCTTAGTTTGGCTTGCTGTAGGTGTCTGCTATGGTAATATCCCAAGCTAGACCATATTGCATTTGATTGCTTCTACAGAATCATCATGGAGTCTGTCTGTAATGGTAAATAATTCTTTAATCTGACTCTTGAGGCTTTGAATGATAGGGATTGGTCCCATATTCATATTTGAGTTCTTCAACTTTTTTTTTTTTTGGTAAATGAAGAGAATATATAGAAAGAAGAAAGAATGTACAGATTAAAAGGGGCATTCCCCAGTATACTACAAGGATTTCAAGATCGAAGCTTTTGGCTAACAAGATTAATGGTGGAAAGTGTGATGTTAATAATGTTTCCAAATTGTTAGAAGTATATCGCTATAAATAGAGCAATGATTGATAAGCAAGGAGAGATACTGTTTCTTGAGGTGGTTGAACCCCCCAATGTGCAGCATTGACTTGGTGACACCAACTCCAGATTCAATGAACACTAGCATCGTTGTTAAATCTGCTTTCATTTTCCAGTGCTAGATTTAAGAGTTAGAACATAGGGTCTTGATGTTCAAAATGCATGGAATATTTGAAGGACTGGATGAAGAAGACTTAATTTATGCTTCTTCTTTTCTTTCTTTTTCTCTTTCAAATAATTTTTTGAAAGAACAGAATTTAATATCTGAATTTTAGTGGTTAAACAATGGCGATGTATGAATCTTCTAGATTTAACAACTTTTACACCAAGCAGAAAAAGTCCAACTTTGTTGGCACAAAGCTCTATTAAATTGTATTGAGTCCTTCAACAAACCTGTTTTCTGAATGTAAGCTTGAAGTATATGCTGGGATTTTTTTGTCATTTATTTAGCACCTTGCCTATCAAAATGAATAAAAAAACCAAGATTTTTTTATTTTTATTTTTTGCTTCTGAAGAGGTGTCTCTCATTTAATGAAATCCACAAGTTGATGTGGATCCCATTAGTTGTGAACTCCTATTTCAGAACTCAGTTTGATACAGTATTATACTTACGAATCAGTATGTTATCTACTGTTTGTGTACTCGTAGTCTTATTCTTTTGTATGGTCAGATATTTGGAGACGAATCGCCATTACTGGCATCCAAATCACAATTTGGTAGTGAAGGAGATTGAGAACGTGAACAAGATAAAGATGGCTCTCTTTTTCAATCATACGATGAACTTTCAAGAATATATGGAGAAAACCATGAGAAGATCTGAATTGGTCGTAGAGATGAAGAAGATTTTTGAAGACCTGGGTATCAAATATAATCTCCTGCCCCAAGAAGTTCATCTCATTAAGTCAGAAACACTGATTGGCTCTGCCAAATGATTATTGTTCAAGGCTTAAAAATTCATCAATGCCACATGCGAGTATGTGCTCTTCCTCCCTTGCTTCTTTAACTAATCGAACTTGACTGTCTCCCTGACTAAGGCATGATGATAAAAGGAGATCCAAATTTAAATTCTGGAACACTTATAATTACCATATATGGTTACTCACTTACTTGTCAAATACTGGAGGCTAAGAATATTATTGGGAGCAGAGGCATAACAAAATAAAATTTCTGTACTTCCAGTTGCCTCTTCTAAGCAATGTAATTATCTTGTTCAGGTAAAAAGGTAAAAGTCTACAGATTCAAATAAATTTTTAAGAAAAGTTGTCGGAAATCTTTAGTTGATGTTGTCTATGATTCAACCATCAGCACAATAATTTGTTCATGAAATAGTAACTCATATGTAGCAACGTTTAGCAGCCATTAGTAATACAAAGGGTAATCAAGACACAGTATCTCTTGATCAGGTTCCAACAGCATGTATTTGGGTTGTTCACCTGCAACCTTTAGGATGGTATAAGACTATTTGTAGGTCTCAGACCATCTCTATCTATCTGTCTTTTGTCATAAATGAGCATTCTCATGGTTTGTTCTGTCTATGAACTATGAATGGCAGGTGCCATGATGAACTTTGGGCATCTATCCTTATCTCTATGAAGGTGAATGTAACTGCCTCATGGATGGTGTTGAAGCTGTCTGTTTTCCATTGTAACCCAGACAATGATTGAATAAGGAAACAAAATGTTTTTGTAATGGATGTGTCTGTGGCTGTAAAAAGACATGGATTGTTTTCAATTGTTCATTTCCTTTTTCAGTTAAACTTGCTGTTGTGTTTCCCATTGTTTTAGTTTCCACATTCTGTAATATCCTTATCTTAGTTGGTAAGCGAAGATTAGCATCAAATCATGCTTTTGTTTTATCATGTGATGAGGTCATATTCTCTTTGGCATCTTGCTGACTTTGCTAAAATTTATAAGTGTATTTTTATTTATATTTCAAGTCACGATTATATGTTCTATGTTATCCATGAAGAGTTTAAGCCTATTCTCCTTGCGGACTTGAGACACCAAGTAGTTGGGTAATTTGGGTTTTTTATTCAAAGGCTTTGCCGAGTTGTTGAGAATCATCCATGCATGCCTAAAGCCTAAGGATAAACACTCGGTTTCTATTTCATAGGACAATTATGGGCTTATTTTACTTCATGACTATGGTGAAGTGCTGATTTTTTTTTTTCCCTTTCCAAATTATTGGAGAAAAAAGTTAGAAACAATCCCTATCCAATTTTTCAAAGGAAAAACAGTAATATCCATGGAAATATCATGGTTTTCTGTCTTCCTAGCAGAGCAGGATGGAAAACCCTGAAAGTGATGAATCTTTAGTGGCAAAAAAGTTTCCATGGAAACAGAGTAGGATGTAAGATTATCTTCATATAACATTCCATGGAAACCACGTGGCTTCGAATTCATTAGAATTTCCTTAAATTCATGGACCTTACTTTGGGTTGCTGTAGGCGTGTGCTACGGTATTTGGTTACATCCCAAGCTAAGCCCATATTGCATTTGATTGCTGGTAGAAGAGAATCATCAGATTAGAAAGAATTTTTTAATCTGACTCTTCAGACTCTGAATGATAGGTCCTGCTCCATATTCACATTTATTATTCAAATGTGTGAAATTGCACCCTTCAAAATGATCGATGCTTTCAGCTAATAAGAATAATGGTGGAAAGTGTGGCGCTAATGATATGTGAGGAATATGTCACTGTAAATAGAACAATGTTGATACCGAGGTAAGATGTTTGAACCGAGATGGGAAAAAAAGGTAACATACTCCTCCAGGAACCGAGATGGGAAAGAAAGGTATCAATAGAGGTTGTTGAAAGCATTTATTACTAACTTTTACTATCACATAGTTGCTCTTACATTCAAATCATTCAAAGCAATTTAAGATCGCATAAACTTTAGATCTAGATCTCAAAGTTCTCTCATCTCTTAAATATTCAAGCATTTATTGATCAATTATTAGAGAATGAACTTTAATTGTATCATTCAACTCTAAAAGAGAGCATTCTTTAGTAAATTTTTTATATTTTCTCGTTGCGGTGAGATTTGCTTGTAGATATGACCCTTGTGAGGTAAAAGAAAATATTTTGTTGGACAATGAGTTATGAGTTCTTATTGTATAGATTTGACCTCTACGTGCGAAAAATATCAATATAGTGAAAAAATTCAAGTGAAGATGCTTGAATCGAGAACAAAAAAAATCTTCTAAACCTCGTATAAATCGCTATATTTGCTCCCTCATTCTCTCTCTACTCTTTTACATGCTTGTGCATATATTGTATTCATTTTTAAAATTTATAAAAATTATCAATATTTGTAAAATATCATATTCATCCCACTCCTAAGGTAAATATCTGAACAATATGTCCGACTATTGATCATAGTTTCCTGCTGTTCCGGCCGGTGCTTGTTTGCACGCACATGAACCAACCCAACAAACAAGGAAAAGATGCCTCTGAGGTCATCTAATAATGATTAGCTGATAATAACAACTGACATGGTCTTCAATTATAATTTCATGATAGAGATTCCATGCTACTAAATACAGCGTAAAATCAGTCCTAATGTCAAATTTTGTCCAGAATTAATAGAGAAATATTTTGGAGTGCTTTCTACTTGATGAACGTTGCTATTTAATCAAGAGAGATGAAATATTGGACACAAATATTAAGTGAAGAATGATTGCAACTTTTTGTATTCCTCAACAAATTATTCAGCTCCATGCCTACTTATTGCCAATGTATCAGTGAACATAGGCATCTGAAATACTTTATATTTGAAACAGTGCCTTCAAATTGTAAGGCCACGTGATATTGGGAGTTCCACTCCACATAAGCTTGGCAAATTGCTGATTCGCCATTTCAGAGGGATGAGCGGAGTCAAAGAACAGATATTCACTAGGATTGTGACACAGTTGATACTCTTTGATTCCTCTCTTCCCTCCACAGCTACTAATTCCCCGATATAGACCCCCCCCGCAGCATGCACTTTTCCCTTCTTTGAAACCTTCACAACAAACATTATATATCATGTTAGGATATCTTACTATATATATATGTTTCATGCATGGGGAAAAAGTTTGATATCATTAGCATACCATATCTTGACGGATTGTCCATTCTTTCTCTAACAGAAGTGTAAAAATCGGAAATTGAATATATAAATCCTTTATGCTGGCTCTCTAGCTTTTGGAGGACTTGAGAAAGAGCATAATTGTGTAGCTTTACTAGGGCATTAGCTTCTTCCCAGCACTCACTAGAATTTCCGGGCTTGAGTGCTCTCACTATTGGTACACAACCCCAGGGTGGCAAGTTCAAAAACCCAAATTTTCTCCCTCCTTTCTTATATATCTCCTGTCAAAAATAATAAAAAGTACCAAAGATAATTAGACAATGTACTTTTAATGTCTAGTTACTTTCCATTAGCAAATGAACAGAATGGTTCTAAATTGTGTGTGTGTGTGTGTGTGAGTGAGAAAGAGTATCATTATTGTACGTTAGGCAAGTGATATATAACCACCATAGGTTAATAGTAATAAACATGCGTCAGTAGAGAAATATGCAAGATAAACATAATTAAATTGACAGAACATATATAACTACTGCAGCTTAATAAAAATGTAATTTGGCATGAATCAGAAAAGAAAATCAGAGGCAAATAATATAAGTGCAAGAATAGTAGAAAAGAACAATAATATATAATTGTGCAGGCGTGTGAGGAGGGATAACTTGACACAAACTTGAAAACTCATGTGCAGTTTTATATTCAAGTTTGAATTATTACTTTGATCACAGCTGTCAAGTTTCCGTTCACCATCTCTACATATTCTTCCCGAGAATACGACTGAAAGAAACTGGAGTTTGAGAGGAAAGGGCTCATGCAATCGTTGCTTCCAATGCTAAAAAAGTAAACAGCTCTCGATAGCAACTTCTTGGCGTCTTTGTCACCTAGCCGCTGCCTCAACAACCTTTCTACATGCTTGAAATATCTTAGCTGCGTTTTAAGGTCAATCACCTAAAACAATTTAACACAAGTGTCAAATAATAATAAAAAATATGCAGGATACTTTGTAAAACCTTGAAAGTCTCTATCTTGCTATGATTAATTTAATATAATCAAAGTTTGGAAAATAAACATATATTATAGAAGCGTACAAGTTTTGGTGCCCCTATAAATATTTAAAAAAGAAGTAGTCAAGTTCTGCTAAAAGAAAGAACAAGAGGCACTCTGATCTTGATTATGCGACAGTTTGACAGGGATATGCATCCCTACGCTTGGTGGGTTTAGTTAAAATTACTCGAGCAGGCTAGCATGTCATTAATATAAATACAGCACTGCTAGCCTTACTTTTCAGCTAATTCTACAATATCACATACCAGTCCTTGGTTAGTTTCAACTAGAGCACCAGCACCACCAGATGCAAAGTTCGCCCCATTAATAAAGTGATGATTGCCTGGTTGTTTATAGGGTGGAATCAATGGTAGCTTTGCATACTCAGCTGCAACGAAAGAAAAAAAAGCCATGACGGTTACTTGAGTTTCTAACTAATTATTTAGATACTAGAGAAAAGAACATATATATATATATATATATATATATATATATATTACCAATAAAGTCGGTGATTAGACGGCCATCCGAAAATCTTCCAGTGGGATACTTGAAGAAGGTTTCCCCATATGGCCGAAAATTAGCCCTAGCGATAGTGTTGATGTAGTTATTATTTCCAGGATCAGAAAGTGAATCTCCGAAGACAAAGAGGGCGACATGATGATCATGATCTCCATAGCAAGTGGTTGGAACATTGACAAGGATTGCATAGACAAATAAGACGCACAAGTGGAAGCTGCTTGAACTTGCCATTTGAAGCTAGGTTAGCATTCCAGCAGGTTCGTTCAGTTTATGTTTCCTTGTTAGTTTTGCTTGTAATTTATAGATCTCATGTCGTATATTAGGTAAGGGTCAATAAACAACAATATCTGCTAATTCTGTGGTTTATAATGTCTGGCCAGACGTGGTTGAAAACAAGATATTTTCTCTCATTTTTTTCATTAGTTATCCAAACATACTTTCCCTCCTAACTAATATCCAAACGCACTATTGAGTCTTAAAAAACTGTTTGTATGTCGGCAACAAGAATATCTTACTTGGGCCTTTGATTTATTGTCTAATATGGCTGCTTTGGAATTCTTATTTTTCGTCTTTTTAATCTTTCCTTCTCGATCTCAAGTGTGTGTAAATATTCGTGTTTGGGTGTGTGAGTATATGTGTGTGTATATAACTATAAAGAGAGAGAGAGAGAGAGAGAGAGAGAGAGAGAGAGAAGATAGTGGGAATGAGAGAAAGAGGACTTACCGAGAGAGGAAGGAGGCTGGAGGAGAGAGAGAGGTGGAGCACGGAAGGCGGCGGCAGCCATGGGACTTCTTGCGACGTGGTGGTCAGAGGACACAGAGGTGAGTCGCGATGGGATGAGGCGGAAGTGATGGTGGCCGAGATGGCGACGGCGGCGGTGACTATGGCAGGATGGTGGTGTCTTGCAGCGGTGGCCGTTGCAGCGATGGCAGGTTTTGAGATGACAAACGAAAATTTTAAATTGCGGCATGCATATCAACCAATTGAATTCTAAACGATCTAAGACTTGAAAAGTTGTTAAAAATGACCTTCAAGATTTGTTTTTGACTCATTTGAATTATTTTACAATTTTGTTAATTTTTAATTCTTACCAAAATTGTTATTTTTGTCACCCCATTTTTAATAATCAAGGTGAGTCAAAATGTAGTGTCTACACTCCCCATTCCCCCATTCGATCCACTAAGTTGGAGAAAGGAACAATGTAGAAGAAATTATTAAGTAGCAAGAATAATCCGAAGGATTAAACAAATGTACATAAAAAAAATTCTGCAAGGTGAGGTGAGTTTTGGAGACATAAATTTTGGAGCTGCAATGCTACTACAATAATTCTCTTTTTTTTTCTCTTTTATATTTTTTAAGACTTATTCTACACAAGTTACAGTTCTACTCCATTCAAAACAGAGTTTTACACAACGGAATACTCAATATCAAGGAGTTCAAGTCGAAACTTTGCCTAATTAACCGCAAATAATCAATTACTTATTCCTTTATAGAAGCATTGTGACCAACATATCATAGGAACTATGAAGTAAAGTAAAAAGCAGTAAGACCTTATCTTTTTCCCCCATGTTGACCTCAACCTTATCCAATTGAGCCAAGATCTGATCATGAGTTCAAGGAGATATGCATCCTCCACTATCTTCAAAACATACAATTTTATTTTCAAGATAATTTTGTTGGTTAAAGTTTTATCCAGGAAAAGATTTTCCAAGTTTTGACAACTATATGTTATTGACTCTTCATTCATAATGTTAAACAAAACATTATATTTCGAGACATAGTGGAATGGTGCTCACTGCCTTGGACTTCAAGGATCTCCTTAATCTTTTGCTCACTTTACTTCCTTCCCTTTCAATGCCCTTGCAACGCCCTATTAAACTAAAAGGTATTTTACCCATTTTTCCCATAGATTAAAACTTTTGCTCTCCATCAAAATGTTTTACTTTAAACATAAGATCCAACAACCGTGGTTTTGATACCACTTGTTGGAAGAGAAAAAAAGGCTCAAACATGCAATAACTGAAAAATAGCTGTGCAAAGCAAAGAAAAAAAAAACTAAAGAAGGAAATCAATAGATTTACATGGTTCGGCCAATTGTACACATCCACGAGAGAAAACCGTACTTCTTCCTAATAAAACTCTTGTCGAAATAAAGTATAACAGATGAACCATATTCAATCCCTGAACTTGCCTCGAGAACCCTTGTACACTCTCTTAATCTCAATCTCAATATCATTATAAGAACCCAAGGAGCCCTTAACGAACTTAAGAGACTCAATACATAATTCTCACACCTAGGTATCAAATCGTAGAGGTTTAACCCAATTCCTTATAATAAGATAAGAAAAAGATCACAATCCAATTGGGAATTCACTCTAAAATAGAAACTCACTTATATTAGGAAATTGAGACACATTCCTAACACTATAAAAAAAGATCTAGATATACATGCGGGGACTAAACTTAAAACTTAACCTAGAAGTTTAAGTGGGTTTAGCCATGGCTATCAATCCTTTCTTCACACCATTTCATTGACCTTTGACATAATCGATAATGTTAATGACTCTTAAGACTTCATTTTCAATGGCAAAATCTACATGTCAATTAAGGACGACTGTTACATGGCTTAACACAATGTATCCTGTCTATTAGATATTCATACTGAAATGAATTACACAGGAAGAAGAGATCTAGAGAGGGAGAAGAAATTCCAAATCCATAATTGAAATCTTAATGTGGAGGAATGCCTCTTGATTTCTTTTTAGATGTCTTTAAGAGTTCTCGAAAGCAATATGAAATAGTGGTGAAGAGTTCTGCAAAGAAATCTAAACAATTAGAAGAAGCTTCTACCAATTGTTTAGATTTCTTTGGAGAACTCTTCACCACTATTTCATATTGCTTGCTTCGAATCCCTCCTTTTCTTCCCCCTGTAAAGCAATTCGCCCCCGCAAAT
Source organism: Nyssa sinensis (assembly GCA_008638375.1). Taxonomy (NCBI): domain Eukaryota; kingdom Viridiplantae; phylum Streptophyta; class Magnoliopsida; order Cornales; family Nyssaceae; genus Nyssa; species Nyssa sinensis. Next base: position 938,599 of record CM018032.1, on the reverse strand, counting down.
TGGCTTTAGTCGTCAAATGCGGTAAGCCACCCCATGACCATGGATAAACCTCGCATCCTCTTCAGTGTAAACATGGGTTTCATTCTTCAACCTGAAATAGGTAACAACAAGAGATTACCATCTCAATCAGCATTTTATGACACCGAAAGTAATGAATTATTTCAAGACAAATATATTAATCTGTGGATTAAGTAAAGGATGTGTGAACTTACGTGAGGAAAACACTCTTATTGAGAACAGTAGAGGAGAGGAGGGAGGCACCATTCAGATATAGTAATTCCCCATTGATCCTTTCCTCAATCTTCTTGTCTATTTCCGCGGCATCAATAGAGAATGGTTGATCGGAGGCCTGGATTGATCAATGCATGTACAAGTTGATACAAGCACATATCGACAATCATAATGATTATATTATATTAATCCATCTGTATCCAAAAAAAGAATAAAAGATTGTATTTAATTACTAACCATGACCCATCCCCATGTATCTGCAAAAGATGGCACATGAGCTGTGTATACCAGCACATCTGCAAGTTCATTTGGAAGAGATGGTTATAATCAGCTGCTGCGCGCTATATCATTCAGCTGTTTTGCAGTCACTCATTAAAGAAACTGTTCAAAATGCAAAATCTAGACTGCAGTACATAGATAAGATAGATGAAACAATAAAATCAATGACCTATTTATTGTTATAAAAGAGTTCAAGTTGCATCTGCAAACGTATATACGTTTCAACATACATGCGTTTGGCTGCGGGTTCCAGATGGAAGTAATAAAATGGATTTGGGTATGTCAACTCAGGTGAATGAGATATAAATATATAATATAACTTTTGTATTGTCACTTCACCTAATTTATTAGCTATATCCATCTATTTGGCAATCCAGTCGTTGGAGAGAGAGAGAGAGAGAAAGTTAGAGAGTTTACACTTGAAGACTTGTTTGATGGTGTTATATATAGATGAGAAAACTTCCTTATGGGTAAATACCCCTGCTGGTCCAGCCTGCAGCACAACACAACGCTAATATAAGCCATTATAGATAATTGGCTAGTAATTAAAATGATGCATGCATATTGAAGAAGCTAGCAGCACCTGAGTGACAAAGATGCCATTGTCATTGAGCTTGGGCTTGAGAATTTGGTCATAGAAGGATTTTGTATAGAGTTGGTAGCAAGGCCCTCCTTCAACTGGGTCTGCCAAATCTCCCACTATAATATCGAATTTTTCCTTCCTCCTCTCTAATTCAGCCCTAAGCTCATTTAACATCCACAAAATTCACTTTTATTATTATTAGTAACAATTTAGGAGAGTAAAGAAAATTTAATGTATGGAAAATTGCTTACTTGGCATCATTAATCACTAGATTAAGCTTCTTGTTGCCAAAGGCTTCTTGGTTTGCCGTCAGATATTTACGGCAGAAATCAACAACCTCCTGCAATTATATAACATATTTCTTTTTAAGATAAAAAGAAAAAGCTCAATGCTAAGATTTTTACAGTCGTCTTATCATTCAAATTTCACGCCTAAAGTTGAATTTCTGTCTAAAATTTTAGAGAAATTATGGAAAACAAAACCAAACATGTCATCATTTTCTTCCACTAAAGTCAAATTCAAGCCAACTCCCCGACTGATTATTGCTCTTTTTTTTTGTTTAAGGTTGCTTTTCTGTCATTTAATGTCACCTAAGAAGTACATATGCGATACAACACGGATACTTAAATACGTTATTTTTTAAAAAAATAGAACACGAACATATTAAGAACACGTTGAATATATATAATTTTTTATATTTTTTATATGACAATATAATAAAAACTTAATGTTATTTTAATTAAAATTAGTATAAAATACACAAATTTTAAAAATATTATTAAGATATATTAAAATAATAAAATCATTAAATAAAAATTAAAACATTTCTTTATTTAATCATTAATATCGATGATTTAAATGTTCAGACACGTGCTCGAAAAGTATTCAAAAGTGTCGATATCTGATACGTATTCGACACGAACACATAAACTAAAATAAAAAGTTGGCCAATTAAACCAAGCCCATAAATTTTAGGAAGTTTCTTAATTTGGTTTATTGAGTCCTAATAATATTTAGAGTCTATTTAGATAGTCCTAATTATAGTTGAACTAATATTCTAATAAGAGTTAATTTTCTGATTATAATTAAATAAGATATACTAATTTGTATGAGATTAGATATCCTAATTAGTATAGGACTTAGAGTCAGTATAATTATAAATATGTGGGTCTCTGTCATATTGAGTTGTGTGCCACAAAAATAATAGAATGATGGCCAAGAGAATTAGAGGATCGTGTGATGGCCGTGAGATATTGCCAAAATAATAATAGTGTGTGAATTTTCTTCAATAAAATATATTAGTTTGTTCACTTTACTTCTTCTCTTATTTTTTTGTTCAACAATTTAGTATCGGAGTAATTTTTGGGTCCTACAAGTGGTATCAGTGCCAGTTACGATCTTGGGGTAACTTATCAGAGCCAACTTCGATCTTGGGAAGCTCCAAAAAAATCAAAGTTTGGTCTCGTTCTTGGATTATTGCAAAGAACTGTAGTTCTCGTTTTACTTAAGATTATGATCTTGAGTGCTTTGTTGAAGATCTGTTCGATTAAAATTCAATGGTTGTTTGGATCAGAAAAAAAGATCTTGCGGTGGTACAAATACTTGTGAAGAAAAAAAATTCTGGTTTAATTGATAGGGAGGCCAGCTTGATCAGATTGAAGGAGAAAAAAAAAAAAAAAAGGGACGTCGAAATCAATTTTTGGACAAACTCAGGTACGTGATTTAAATAAATTGTTGATTTAAAATTATGGAGAAAGTTTTAGTTAAAGGATAAAAGTTTGAGATTTTAAGAATATGTGGTCAGAATATTGATCAGTGGTTACATCGTGTTACACTCTATCTTAATGCTTGCAATGTATTTAATGTATTGGATATTGCATCGAAGAGTTTATAAAAGGAACTTTATGAGAAGAAAGTTAAATGGTTCTATCAGATACTAAGGGAGACAATACATTGAGCACATTGGAATAATTTTGTTTGCACACAAAATTATCTACCGTCACATAAGTTTTGGTTTGATCTTCTTTCAAAATATAAAATAAAACCGTTGAACGGTTTTGAACCTCCCATAGACATATTGGGTGGTTGATTTTGAAAGAGATAAGTTTGATGAAAATAAAGAGATAGATTGTTCAAAATTATTTTCAGAATTCATTCCAATTTGGGATGATTCATATAATGTGTTGAATTTAGATTCATATGATATTGACTGCTTCGTCAATATTTCTGAGGAAGAAAATATTAGTTGTGAGGAAAGAAATATTTTAGAAGTTGAAAAAGATGAAAATAATTGTATGGTTAAAAGTTTAACTTTGGCTCATAGTAATGAAAATTTGAATTTGTTAGAAATTGTTTTTGGTGAATCGAGAGATGTTGAAGAATTATTTCAATCTACTCAGTTTGAGAATTTAATTGTTAAGAAAGAAGAAGATTTTGCATGTTGTGGTATTGATGTAGTTAAAGATTTTGAAAGTTTTGGGCTTGCTAGTTTGTTTGATTTGCCAAGCACTTTGGAATCAAAACATAGTGACATTGAAGAACGTTCCAATCCAAAGTTTGTTGATTTTATTGGTATTGAGAATTTTATTATTCGAGGTCATGTTGATTTTGTGAAGAGATAATTTTTAGAATTTCAAGAATTTTTGAAAATTATTGAAAAGCTCAAGTTGTCTGAAATTTGTAATTTTAGTAGCGTTGATAAATTCTTGTCGTACTACAATATTGGTTTAGATCTTAATAATTTTATTGATGCAGATTTTGTTCGAAAGAAAGTTGTTGGTATTCTAAAATATTGGCAAGTTTTGCATCACTATGATGATGAAATTATTAGTACGGATAATTGTTTTACTGATTTTGATTTTGAATGGATGAGCATGGATTTGTTCTTTGATCGTACTGAACAAGCTAAGAAGTTGTATGCCAAGTACAAGATTCGACTACATTCGCGTATAAAGATGAAGACAGATGATTGTAAACTTTTGCTGTCGCAAAAGTTTCTTACAGCAACAGAAATTGCTTTGAAGATTTTTGCTCATGAAGGTGTTGGTGAAGCTACTTTGGCGAACTTGGTTTAAAGGAGGCATTGTTGACCAATTAAACCAAGCCCATAAATTTTAGGAAGTTTCTTAATTTGGTTTATTGAGTCTTAATAATATTTGGAGTCTTTTTAGATAGTCCTAATTGTAATTAGACTAATATTCTAATAAGAGTTAGTTTTCTGATTATAATTAAATAAGATATACTAGTTTGAATAAGATTATATATCCTAATTAGTATAAGACTTAGAGTCAGTGTAATTATAAATATGTGGGTCTCTGTCACATTAAGTTGTGTATCACAAAAATAATAGAATGGTGGCCAAGAGAATTAGAGGGTCGTGTGATGGCGGTGAGAAATTACTAAAATAATAATACTGTATAAATTTTTTTTAATAAAATATATTAGTTTGTTCACTTTATTTTTTCTCTTATTTTTTTATTTAATAATTTAGTATCAAAATAATTTTTAAATCTTACATTAATATTTATTGTTTGTCAAATGCCACTTAAGTGGAAATTAAATTAGCTACTAAAGTCAACTGTAATCTCTTTGATTTAAAACCACGCTGGAAAATGGTGCTGTCATCTACAACACGTCACAGCAATCAATATCATAGATTTCGAACTAAAAAATCAAACGCCCCCACAAAAGCCAGATGAATGCTGCACCACGATAAGGAAAATTTTTGGACGCAACTAATAGAGGGAAATGATATTTTATTATTTATAATATAATTTTTTTAAAATAATAATATATCATCGATCATGTAATAATATCTCAAAAAATAAATTATATATTTCCGTAATAAGTAGAATAATTATATCAAATTCATTACATATTTATATATACTTTTCAAATTTTTATCTTAATTAATATGACAGTATATTATTTTATCATATATATATATAATTATGAATATTAAAATGTTATATTATTCGAGAGATAAAAATTAAAAATTAAAAATATTTTAAAAGCATAGCATTTCTAAAAGTAATTACAAACTTACCTGATCAATGTCACACATGACAACTTTATCAATCGATCTGTGCTTGAATGCTTCCCTTGCGGCAGACCCTTCACCACCTCCCATAATGAACACAGTTTTTGGGCTGTATTTGATTATTATAATTATTAAAATCATTACACAGTACACACATATGTCAGAGAGCGTTGAAACTCTCTTTCACACGGTAGCTTTTTCTGATCCCCAGAAATATAATTATGAAAAGAAAAAAAAATTGACACAAAGTCAATATGGAAATGGCGGTGCATTATATATATATATGTATATGTATATGTATAGAGAGAGAGAGAGAGGTGCAAGACTCACTCAGGATGACATAAGAGAGGAGGATGAATTAAGCATTCATGATATATGAACTCATCCACTTCAGCACTCTGCATCTTCCCATCAATCACCAACACCTACATGCAATCATCAATCCAATGAATTATATATACAGAAGCAATATATTACAACACGGGAGTTTTACCAAATCAAAAAATAAAGAAATTATAAAAGAATACCAACCTTCCCAAAGCGTTTTGTGTCCAAAAGAACTATGTCCTGGTACTCACTAGTCCCTTTGTGCAGCACACTGTGGGGAGAGAGAGAGAGAGAGAGAGAGAGAGAGTAGAGTTAGCTTTATCAAAATGAATTCTTGATTCAAATAATGCATAGATGAAGTTCAAAAGAAAAGTCATTGTTGCTAATTAATTTTATAAATAATATGTTAATATTGGATGGTATGTTATTATAAACATAGAAGTCAAGTAGTTAACTATGGTAAGTTTGAAAATTATTACAGAAGATTCATATTCTTCATTTAAAGACTAGCGGTATATCGCTGGAATTAAATGAAATAACAACAATCTCAAAGAAAACCCATTTTGTGTATCACATTAATTTAATTTAATTTCTTTCTTTGGTCCGTGTTTATATATTAATTAAATTATATAAACAGAGAAAACAATAGAAACCTTTCAAAATAATATCAGATTACGACTGTCTTCATTTTGCATGACAATGACAAAAAAAATTACGTATCTATGTATGTATGTATGTATGTATATGTATATATATATATATGGAAGAGGATGGAAATAATGCAGAAGGCAATCAAGCCATACTAGAGATTAAAGAACATTCATTCAAAAGAAAGGATGGCTAACAAAAAAACATAGGTAAACACATGTATTGTCCTCACTCTCACAGATTAAGATGGTTGAGGACAAACAAACCTGTTGATAGCAAAGGACCACTTGAGATCAACATCGATTTCTTCTTCAAACCATGAACCATTGATCTGCAGGTGATTCTGATCATGGAATGTTGTTCCATTGGATTCATTGTGAATGAATTTAGAGAAGCCATTGGAATGGAAGAAGTCAACAGCTTCACCCATAACTAACGAAGCGGAGACAGATGAAGAGACGACAAAAACAAAAAAGAGAGTGAATAATGCGACTCGCGACGGCTGCCTGCGTGTGTGGACTTGATGTCCCAAATGTGGTCAGCTTTATACTAAGAAAAAAAGGTTATGCTGCAAACGCCTGCCATGCTCATAATGATAGTCTTACCTATCGTGTGACGAGATTTCTGTAAGACTAACCTCAAATTGACAACACACCTAACAAGTAACAGTGTCTTTATGCGCATGGACCTCTATATATTATTATTATCTATAATGGCTAATCGAGGGCCAAACTAAGCCCTTGGACACGTGTTGGCATCTGACTTGAGATTGATGGAAATGATGAGAAGTGGGGCTGTGACGGAAGCATAGCATATTAGAGATAGCATGCGCGTATAGTTGGCATTTGCAGGGGTGGAAATTATTTAGGGCGAGAAAAAAAAAAATTTAGTGGAACGCGTGACATATTGGTGGGGGCCACATGTACACGCGGAGGAAAACAACACGTTCGTAACAAAACTGTACACGTGGGATACTCTCATACGTAAAGGGACAGCTGGTGGGGACTTGGGGTCCACCTACTTATGCTTTCTGTACTACATCCCCTTATCCTTTACCCGCCACTGCAAAATGATATTTATTTAGCCAGCCTGATGCTAATCCCACTCATGCATGCGCAACTACGCTCTAAAACGTTATTTTTATTTTTATTAATAAATTACAAATTACAAGCATCTCTCATTTAATTTTATTTAAAACTAAATAACAAAATTTTTTTATTTTTTTATTTTATATTTTTAAAATTTATTTTTATTTTCTAATAAATATTAATTAAAATATATTTTAACTAAAAAGTATAAGTTATTTATCTTAAATTTATTTTTTATATAAAATAAACAAAAATCTTTAAAAACATGTTGTAAGTAAAACTAATTCATTTATATTTTATTAAATCAATTCTAACATTTTATAAATAAGTTTGTTACAACTTCCAAGTAACTCTAAAATTGTTAGGGGTAAATTAAACTGGTATTTTTTTTTTTTTAGTTTTATCAATATTATACACTATTTTTTTATAATTTAAAAAATTATACCAATATTTCCTCTACTTTAATATCAATATCAGGAATCTTTCTTCATAGGTCAACCGTTAAGCGTCTCTTACTTTCTTTTCTAGTTTCATCTTTTACTTTCTCTTTACTCTCACATTTTCTCATCAACCAAACAAAGTTCTTATATGCAAAACCCACATCAGGAACTCCCTCCCTTCGCTAAACTCCACATCTCACCCTCAAACAACGAGGGCCTTGGCGATGGATGCTAGCGCAAATCTGAAAGAGACTAAATTCGAACATGGAAGCTCTTCCAAATCTACTCGGTGCAGCTCTTTAATATTAAAACTTGTTTTTAGGATATGTTCTTCCTAATCATTTTAATGTAGCCAGTGGCGAAACCCCCTAGAGTTTGGAAATTCTATTTTCCAACCTCATATTTTGTTATAATTTTTTAAAAAATTAGGACTCACCCACCCACCCTTTTTTTTAGTATATTTAAAGAAGTTCAAATAAAATTTTGATGCATACACTTTCGTCCCACTAATATAGCTCAACATGATATATACACATATATATATATACATGTAAACGTGTCTATAAAACTCCTATGTAATTCTAACAAACATAAAAACATGACATTATTTAAGCATTCTTCTTTGCTCTCCCGTTACCCAACTGGAGAAAAAATGCCAAATACAATTTTTCAGTTAGAAAAAGTTACTTTACCAGAATATTGCATTGTAAAATTTTACAGCATTTTAATTAATATTATACTAAAAATATAGTTTCGAAACAATATTGTAATCTGTTTTATAAAACTAGTTTTATAACAAATATGAATTAATCTCAGAATTCTCATAATACTGTAAATACAGAAACTGAAAATAATTGAAAACAAACATAAATTTTAACTTACAGATTGTAGGAAAATTTCAAAATTACTATAATGATGATTGAACAATGCTAGTATCTTACACTATATCCTTAAGACAAGGTCACCTTCGTACTGGTAGTTCAAGTTATTGTAGTTGTCTCCTAAGATATAATAGTCACATACAGTAGAAGAAGTACTTTAATCTTCTATGCACAACAAAAAAGAACTTGTGTTGAACTCTATCGAAATATAGACACCGACTCACAATGTATGAATGATAACTCGAAAAATTGAATGAATGTTAATGAGGGCAGACTGTGTTTATATATAGGAACTAGTGACTATTCGAACAGTCACAGTCTCAAATGGATGCATTTTTAGAGATTGAACATGTGCAGTTGTTTATCTTTGAATTAAACAAGGCGACTATTCAATTCAATTTCAAATTTCTTAATTTAAAAACGATAATGTATTGGTCGTTTTACACTGGTAACAAAACGAAAAAGTTTCTAGAAAAATTTAATTAGAATATTTAAATAAATTTTGTCCAAAAAAATATATATCCCATACCCAAACCCGACCTAACCTGGTGCGGGGCGGGGCGGGGCGTCGATGGCGGCACGCGCGTGTGTGGTGAACCAAACTCGACCTCTTTTTTTAATATATTTAAAATATTTCTAATAAAATTTTGATATATACACTTTCATCCCTCTAATTTAGCTCAACATGATATATACACATACATATACATATAAACGAGTTTATAAAACTATTAAAAATAATGGGTTTTGAGCATAATTTTTTGGCTATCTTGAGCTAAAATTAAAGTGGGTCCCAAACATTAATTTTGGTGGGTCCACATGAAAATGTGTTCTCCTCCATAAGGAGATTAAAATCATATATTGGATTGCGCTAAACCATTAAGGAGTGAATTAGAAATTACCTCCAAAGATCACCGCTTAAAAATGGTAATAAAAGCTTGAAGCTGATGAAAAACTTGTGTACCACATAAGATGGGTACAAGGCTTTTAAAGAGTATATATACAATTACCTTGAAGAAAAGTTTGGGCCCTTATGGGCACCCAAGTTTTGTAGATAGGGGGAGGACCTAGCACATGCTTAGTTCACCACACACACACGCACACGCTGCTGCTGCCTTGGGTCAGGTCGAGTTCGGGCCTTGACCCGCAATGTATATATCTTTTTGGGGAAATTCATTTGAATAATTTTTTAAAATGTTGTCGTTTTTGTTACTATTAAAAACAATCCAAAACGTTGTTGTTTAGTTACTAGGTTTATTAAATCCAACGCTGTCATTTTGCGATTAAGTTTGGTTTTGATTTAAATCCAAAACGATGTCGTTTTGCGATTACCTTTAGTTTAAATTTTGACTGAATGAACATCTTCTTCATTGGGCGCGACTATATCTGTTCGTCATGAACAAACACAACCAAAGCTTCGTACCTATACCAAACAAGCATGAAGGAATCTATATAAACACCGTCGCACTTAACATTCATTCATCGAATTTTTCCTACATTTTGTGCATCAGTATTTCATAGAGTTTGAGAGAGTTCTAGTCACTATTTTAGTTCGCCAGGCATGCAGTTGAAGTGTTTCACATCTGCATCTATTCGATCATTGTATCTTGGGAGAAGTACAACCAAAAGCTCGTAATCACCATTGCGGGGGGTCGTAATTCATCTTAAGGACATTGTTTAAAACATAAGCCTTGATCACTGTTTCAGTTTCTGCAATTCTGTAAGTGTTGATGTTTATGTTTCCATTACTGTATTCTTATATTGTAAAATAGTTTTTTGTTTTTCAGTTTCAGTTTCTAGTTTGGAAAGATTTCTTATATTGCTTTGTTTTGAAAATACGCTTTCCTTACTTTTTCTTCTTTTTCAAAGAACTGGTTCTTATTTCATAAAATAGTTTATGTTTTATTATTAAAACTGATTTTGGAAAAACAAATTTATAAGCTTTGAATAACAATCTTAAGACGAATTAGCTTTTATATATCAGTTTTATTATTTCAGTTTACTATTGCAGTATTTCATACTGAAATTTTTTCTTTTTCAAAAAGTTCAAAAATTCAAAATTTGAGATTGTTGTTTATATTTATATTTACTGCAAAAATTTAGTTTTGTTATTTTATTTACTGAAAATCAATATTGCCTCATTATTTAAGTAATATGTTTAAATACAGATTAATAGTTTATTAATTTCACTTATATACTTTTGTGATCTCAGTCTAAATGACTACTGAAAGTATCCCTATAATGACTTCGAACCCTTAGTAGCTTTTACCCCTGCTCCTATGGTTGGAACTATGCCTGTGAACCATGAAGAGAAGTCGAAGAAATTCAAATGGCATTGAATGTGACAATAGAAATTGTTGTTCTATCTAACCACTCTTAATTTGGCTTAGTTCCTTCGTGAAGATGCTCCTGCATTGAAGCAAAATGAATCTGACCAGTAAGTAGTTGCTGCGGTGGAGGCTTGGAAGGATGCAGATTTTCTATGTCGTAACTACATCCTCAATGGGCTGGACAACACGTTATACAATGTGTATTGCACAGTCAAAACAGTAAGAGAACTTTGGGAATCACTGGATAAGAAATACAAAACAGAAGATGTTAGACTCAAGAAGTTTTTAGTGAGAAAATTCCTAAACTACAAGATGTTTGATTCCAATATAGTGATCAGTTAAGTTCAAGATCTCTAAGTGATTTTGCATGACATTCATGCAAAAGGCATGTCACATAGTGAATCTTTTCAAGTGGCTGCAATTGTTAAAAATTTGTCGCCATCTTAAGAAAAATTCAAAAGTTACCTAAAGCACAAGTGCAAGGACATGAGACTTGAAGACTTAATTGTGAGATTGAGAATTGAAGAAGACAACCGTACTTCGAAGAAGAAAGTGGGGAAAGCAATCATGGAATTCAAGACCAATGTTGTGGAACAAGGGCAAAGCTCTCAAAACAAGAAAAGGAAACACAGTGGTGATGGTCCTAAACAATGTCCAAATAAGAAGTTCCAAGGCAAATGCTATGTATGCAACAAACAAAAGTATCGTGCTAAGGACTATCATAGTCGCAAAGACCAAGGGAATTCAAGCAAGAAACGTGCTCAAGCCAATATGATCCAAGTGGACAATCTCTCTGAAGATGTTTCTGAAATGAATATGTCTGCAATTGTCTCTGAAGTGAATTTGGTTGACAATAAAACAAAAGATGAATTTCTGGGTTGTTCTCACAGCCACTCAATGGCTGATGAGGGGTTATATATATATAGTAAAATTGTTTACAAGATAGAATTGGTTACAGAGTTCAATGATAAAGTTATCTCCTATAAACTTGGGCTTGGGATGACGGTATCCGAAGACGTTGGGATGAAGTTGAACTCGAAGCTGCTGCTGTCATTTTAATCTTTTGAATCTGAATTGATCTTATCCTTATCACGCCCCTGCAAGTTCAACGGGGAAGATCTCACGTTGAGCTTGTCTCGCAGATGAGAGAAACGAACAGAAACCAGTGGTTTAGTGAGTACATCTGCAATTTGATCTTTACTGGATAGGAACCGAACATCCAATGATTTATTGTGAACTTTTTCTCGGACAAAATGGTAATCTATTTCCACGTGCTTCGTACGAGCATGAAATACCGGATTAGCCGCCAAATAAGTTGCTCCTATGTTGTCACACCACAGGATCGGACGAGAGGGAATAAAAAGCTGAAGTTCACGAAGCAAGGATAATAGCCATAAAGTCTCGGCAGTAGCGTGAGCAACAGCACGATATTCTGCCTCGGTGCTTGATCGAGCCACGGTGGGCTGCTTTTTGGAGCTCCATGAGATGAGGTTGTGACCATAGTAGATGCAATAGCCAGAGGTTGATTTACGATCATCAGGTGAGCCAGCCCAGTCCGCATCGGAATAGACTGAGAGTTGTATGGAGGGACTCGGTGTGATGAGTAAACCAAAATTAATGGAAAATTTAAGGTACCTTAGGATCCGTTTAACGGCAGTCCAGTGGATATCCGTTGGCTTGTGCATGAATTGGCACACTTTGTTCACTGCAAAGGAGATATCTGGGCGAGTGAGAGATAGGTACTGAAGAGCTCCTACCACGCTGCGGAATACGGTCTCGTCAGAACAAGGGTTGCCATCAAAAAGTGATAACTGTTGGGAGGAGGACATCGGAGAGGACATTGGCTTAGCCTCTAGCATGTTGGTGCGTTTCAAGAGATTAAGAATATATTGTCTCTGAGAAAGCAGAAAGCCTCCTGAAACAGAGATGGCCTCCACGCCCAAAAAATAATTTAGTGTTTGGCATGGTTTGAGGCTGAGGCTGTAAAAAATGCAGACATGGTGTTTGGCATGGTTTGATAGGCCTGATCAAAGCGGTGGAAACACTTGATGGCGAGATGGCCAGCTTTGCCGCAGATCTGGCACATGGGACGATTACCACCAGGAGAACCATGACGACCGCCTCGGCCCCTACCACGACCACGTGAACCTGAGTAAGATGAAGCACGATTCGAGTATTGAGTCTTACCATGAGGACCACGAGAGTAATCAGTGCGGGTTGCAACATTAGCAGAACCGATAGTAGCTTCAAGGACTTGAGTATGTTGCTGTAGACGCAACTCAAAAATGAGAAGATGCCCAAATATATCTTCAAGTTCCATTGGATCCTCTCTTGTTTGAATGGACGTAACAATGGGATCATAGGAAGAGTCTAGACCACCAAGTAGATAGGAGACAATCTCCGTGTCAGGAAGTGGATGTCCGATGGCTGCTAGAGTGTCAGCAAGAGACTTCACAGTCTGGAAATAATCTGAGATGGACATGCCACCCTTCGTGACAGTAGAAAGTTGACGCCGAGTTGTTGAGAGGCGGGCTCGAGAGTGAGAGGAATACATTTTTTCAAGCGCACACCAAACCTCTCGAGACGTAGTAACGCCAATTACTTTGGCAAGAATGCTTTCGGATAAAGATGACATGAGAATACTCAAGACAATCTGGTCTTGATCGAACCAGTGAGAAAATTCTGGATTAAGAAGCAGACGAGGAGCTGTAGGTGACTTATCAGCCTCTGGGTTTGGGATATGTTGTGAGGGTTGAAGACAACTCCCATCGACGTAGCCAAAAAGACGTTGGCCTCTAAGGTATGGCATTATTTGAGCTTTCCACAATAGGTAGTTTTCACTGCTGAGCTTGATAGTGACCAAGCTGTGAATGCTAGGAGGAGTAACGGGTGCGACGGAAAGAACGGGAGAGGATGCCATTGACGTGAGTCACGTTGGCTCTGATACCATAAAACAAAAGATGAATTTCTGGGTTGTTCTCACAGCCACTCAATGGCTGATGAGGGGTTATATATATATAGTAAAATTGTTTACAAGATAGAATTGGTTACAGAGTTCAATGATAAAGTTATCTCCTATAAACTTGGGCTTGGGATGACGGTATCCGAAGACGTTGGGATGAAGTTGAACTCGAAGCTGCTGCTGTCATTTTAATCTTTTGAATCTGAATTGATCTTATCCTTATCAGACAACACCAAGGAATGGTGGGTGGGCACTAGGGCTACTCGTCATGTTTGCTCAGATAGACAAATGTTCTCATCATATCATAATATAGATAATGAAGAACAACTTTTTATGGACAACTCCTCGACTTCCAAGGTTGAAGGTCAAAGACAAGTAGTGTTGAAGATGACTTCTGAAAAGGAACGCACCCTTAATAATGTATTGCATGTGCTTGATATCCGAAAGAACTTAGTGTTTGGATCATTGTTGAGCAAAAAGAACTTTAAAATAGTCTTTGTATCGGACAAGTTTATACTATCCAAAAACATGATGTGTGTGGGAAAAGGATATATGAGTGATGGGCTCTTTAAGATGAATGTAATGACAATTGTACCACCTATTAAGAATAATAATAAAAACACAACTTTTGCTTATATGCTTGAGTCTTCAAATGTGTGGCATGGTAGATTAGGACATGTTAATTATGATACATTGTGTAAATTAGTTAATATGGAATGTTTACCTAAAATTGAATTTGATCCAAATCAAAAATATGAGATTAGCGTGGAAGCAAAGCTTACAAGAACTTCTTTTCAATCAATTAAAAGAAATAGTGAACCTCTAGGATTAATACATTCAGATATTTGTGATTTAAAATTTACTCAAACTAGAGGTGATAAGAAATATTTTCTTACTTTTATTGATGATTACATAAGATATTGTTATGTTTACTTGCTGAAAAGTAAAGATGAGGCATTGAAAATGTTTAAACATTATAAGAATGAGGTTGAGAATCAACTTGATAAGAAGATCAAGATATTGATAAGTGATAGCGGTGGTGAATTTGGTGAATTCTGTTTAGAACATGGTATTATACACCAAACAACTACAATAATAAAGAGGAGAGAGATGACACTGATTTTTGTTGATAAGAAAATCGTCATAGATCAATAGTATTTGCTTTAAAAAATCCTGGAGTGATTACCTAGATGCACATAATCTACTAGAATAACTTTAGTAATTATAGACTCTATAGACACAATGACTTAGTTCCTTAAGCTTTGCTCTTGGTTCGAGTCTCCTCTGACTCAAATCCTCAAGCGCTCTTCAAGTAGATCTTCATTTTGAATTCACAAACGGACAACCTCAATCACAGTTGTGAATCACCACACAACTTAGAACTCTACCGATTGCACATAACTTGAAATCTACAAGTATGCACTCTAAAGATGTTGTAAAAAGTGTAGTAGGGTTCTTACATAAATTGGCCTTTTAATTATGTGATCATGTCAATGCAATTGAAAGACTTTTGAAACTAGAAGTATGCAAGAATTTGTACCAACCAAAAGTCTTTTCAAAATTGTGCTAAAGGCTATGTATAGTCTTAAGGCAAAAAGAAAGCAGTTTCTTAAACAAAATTGAAAAACTCGTACAAAATCTTGATGGTCATTCGAAAGAGTCATGGTTCGTTTGAACGAACGAAACTTGTTCGACCAACCAAGCCAACGAGTGCTTTAAAAGAGGCTACTTGTTTGGTCGTTGGAACAACCATCATTAGAACGCCCAAGACAGAATGTGAGAGTCTGTCTTAATTTTGATATTCAAGTTTGGCTCTTTTAAAGAATAACACGTATACTTAATAGCCAATCCACAAAACAAAATTCATCCATGCAAACTACACTTTGAAAAACATGATTAAAATATTTTAAATGTATGAAGTGTGTGTGTGAATATCGTAGGCCAAATGTGTCCAAATCATTATCTCATCTACTATTGTGACCACTGACATTGTAGAAGTATCTCTATGAAGCTTTGAATGTATAGTGACTACAAGGCTTAGGAACTTTAACTCACTTGGATTTGGACACATTAGAACTCTATAGTTTTTATTACACGGATTAGCCAACACAAATTTAGACTAGAAGTCTAAACAAATCAATATTATAACTACAAACCCTCAAAAATTTAAATTTCTAACCATTAACCAAAATTTTCTTTATTATTTCAAATCAACAATTTATTAAATCACGTACCTAAACTTGGTCAAAAGATAATCTCTTATCTTTTATTATTCCTACTTTAATTTGATTAAGAGGGTCTCTTTGTCGATTAAACTTGAACTTCTATTTCTTTTTTTGCTTCACAATTATTTGTGTAGTTACCACATGATCTTTTTTTTTTTATCCAAACAATCGTCGAATCCTAATTGAACAACTCTTCAACGAAGCACTCAAGGTTATAACCTTGAAAAATATAAGAACCGCAACTCTCTGCAATAATTTAGAAACAAGACCAAGCCTTGATTTTCAACGCAACCAAAATAACCGAAGACGAAAACAAAAGGACAAGGCTTTGATAAATTACTCCAAGACCAAGACAAAACTCTAATAAGTTATCCTAGGATCGATACAATAATGCTATGATAAATTACACTAAGATCAAGACAATTCTTTGATACTAATTGTTAGACCCAAAACACTTCCACTACAACCCAAAAAGACCTGTGATAGCCTAAAAATATTTATATATTTCCTTAGTGACTAGGTAAATAAAAGTATGTCCATTGCTCTTCTAAGAAAAATGTTATGTATTTTCACTTTGTATCTTCAATACGATGTGTAGCCATGCGATGGTTTTGACTCACATGATATGATTTTTAAAACTACTATATAATAATATATCACATTAAAAATACAATTGCAAATCCAAATTAGGGACACGTAGCAAAAGTATATTAAATCATTTAAAAGGACACCAATAAAAAACTATTTCAGAAGTACAAATTATTTCCGTAGCAAAGAAGGGTTGAGGGAATGCAGCCACTTGAAACGAATAGTGAAATAGAATATATGATTTAATAGTGCAAGAAGCTAAAAAGAAAACCTTTCAAGGGATATTCAATGAAGGCTTCTTATTTTATTTTAATAAATTGCAATGTTTTCAAACCCTAACCTCAACTCTAAAATATCTTGAAAATCTAAGACATCAATCATGATTCATGGACAATAATATTAAGTCCGGGTTCAAAGCAACAACAATACGACCATTGCATGCATCTACTCATAGTCAATGCGTGTGTGTGTGTTTATATATATATATATATATATATATATATATATATTAGCCATGCGAGAGTAGTGTTGGTAGGAGTTCTAGTGGTAGGTGCGTTAAAATAATCAAGAACTAAGGTTATATCTAAATGGTATTGGTGCTCACTTCCTCGCGTAATTGACGTAGATTCAATTTCACCTCTCCCATCATTGTATCAAAAAGAAAAATTGTAAAATCATAAAATTGCCATTTGCTAAGTTTACAGGGGCATTGTGGTCAAGCAATGATAAATTAGATATTGCAAAATGGAGTGCTTGTTGGGCTGTTAACTTTTCTTCTTGTAATGGGCAGACAAGAAATTTTAAAATGAATCCAGAAGGTGTTTTGGTCATTGTTCATTGTAAGGGCGGCTCACAATCATTTTCAAGGCCTTTGCTATTCCCCCACCTTTCGTTAACGTCTCCTTCTCCATTAAGTCAAATGGGTTTAATAATGCATGAGTATGACTCCTCATATGGAGTCAAACCTTTTTCCATTCCTTTTTTCTAAATCAAAAGGCTCACGCATGTGTCTTTATGCAAAGATTTTGAACGGCCAAGGTTGATTTGTTTTCATTTTTTTAAATTCAATTGTTTTTATGAAGATGAAATAATGAATGAAATTAATTTTATTAAATTGGGCCTATAATATGCTATTATCAAATTGGGCATATAATATGCATCTCTCTCTCTCTCTCTCTCTCTCTCTCTCTCTCTCTCTCTCTCTCTCTCTCTCTCTATATATATATATATATATATATATAATTAGAAATAAAACTTGTATCAATGCAAGGGAATCTCAGTTGAAGAGACTAAACACTGTTTTTTTCCTTCTTCTTTTTGAGATACCCATGAATAATGGTCTGTAGGCTGAACCCAGTCCATTTTACACATGGGTTGTTCACATTTAGTAATTAAATATTAATATTACAGAAACTCGTGATTTAAAATTATTCGCTTTTTATATATTTTGATTTAATGATTGATTATACAATGGAATAGTTCTTAGAGTACTTATGTTACCCATTTATCCTCAATTCGAATGGAGTCGGATCCGATCCCACTTACTAAAATTATTATTATTATTTTTTATATTTTATTAAAATTAATAAAAATATTTACAATTAGAAAAGAAGAGAAAAAGAAAAAAAAAAGGAAGGAGCCGTGAATGAAGTAGTTGTCAATAAAGACATTTGGTGAAAAACTCATGCCACTTTTTTCCACATATATATATATATATATATATATATATATATATCTGAAATTGGGTGGTGGGCAGCTTGGTGCTCCACAAAACTTGACTCTAAAAAGTGTGTTTTGATGGTTGTGGAGAGGGACATGGCTTCAGATATTGTGGTTGCACACCATACCATACCACACCACACGTGCAATGTGTTGGAAGGTGACAGGGGAATGATGTCAATCTGATAAGATTTGTCTTTTTTACCTTTCAAATATATCCCACGACACGACACCCTCCCACAAATCACTCAAATATGTTTGCGATACCACACAGCAAAAGCCCATATAGATATATAGCACACAATATGATTAGCAATGAAAACTATATCTGTATCGATCGTAGGCTGACTCAAGAGAAAGCAAATATCCCCTTTCTTATTCCTTAATCATAATGTGCCTTGGAAATTTGCTAGCTTCTTTCAGCAATGTCAAAAATAATCAGCTATTATTCATCACGCCTACCATTAAATATATGTCCTCTCAATGTGTTTTCTTTTCCCCCCACGAATATTTGCACCATTTAATCATGCATTAAGATTATTTTGGACTTGTCATTATAAGCTTTGAATCACTTCATTCGGTTTTGTTACTGAGACGATTGAATCATTAAGTCAACAAAACAATTATTTTAAATTTTATTTATGATTAACTTCTATTCGATGTAGGACTCAAAGTGGCACAACAGATACTTCCCCCAGTCGAGACGGGTGGAGCACAAGAACGAGGCACGTGGCGACGATTGAATCATTAAGTCAACAAAACAATTACTTTAAATTTTATTTATGATTAACTCCTATTCGATGTAGGACTCAAAGTGGCATAATAAATACTCCTCCCAGTCAAGACGGGTGGAGCACAGGAATGAGGCATGTGGCCCAATCGTTCCCACAGACGGCGTCAAACTGATTCTGCATTTTTTCGTCCTGACACATAGTAAGTTCCGCGTGCACCATATTATCCGTTTTGGACTTAAGAGCCCTCACGGCTTTGTTCTTCCTGGGCGGAAAAGGCCTGATACAAGAGAGAGGACGACTGGGGCTTATAAGCAACGCCAGTGCTCGACTCTTATTCGATGTGGGACTCAAAGTGGCACAACAATTTATATAAAAAAATCTTAAATTTCAGGTGTATATAATATAATCTAAATAAAAACCTACAACTAATAAAAAATCTAACTACATAACGAAGGCCCTATCAAATTTTATTTATACAATTATTTAATTTTGTATGAATTCTATTATTAGAGTTTATTCATAAACGTATACATCTCTCCTATTAAAAATACTACAATATATATATATATATATATAATAAAGCATTAAAAAATAAAATTTCCTATGTAAGATTGTTCGCTTTAAGTCTCAAATTATATCGAGCCAACCTTGCTTCGTTAGAAGCAAATTATTCCTCCTTGCATTTTTTTTCTTTTTTTGGGTAAATAAAGTTTTAATATATCAGAGACAGTTCAATGTGTGCATTTAGAAAATTAAGACAATGAAAAAATATATAATGAAAATCAATCTTCTCTTTCCTTTTCTCTGGCCAAAGAAGCAAATCAAACATAACTTTTGTGAGAGGAGGCTCCGTTCTAGAGGTCCCAGTTACTAGAAACACAAGGATTGCTGTTGATTGCATTCTCGTGCTTAGAGATATCAAGTCAAGGTCTTCTTCAAATTCTTTTTAGATATTACAATTTGTTTTTGTAGATTTGTGAAGTCCTCTCTCAAATTCTTTGCACAGCTATTCCTTGAATCTTGCAAAATTCCCCACCGCATCTTGGAATATTAAATTCTTGGGTAAATTAACAATTACAAATATTTTTTTTAAGATTTTTCTTATTTTTACTGACAAATTACACATACCTCTTCCAATGTCTTTTTTTTCAAATTTCCGAAAATAACCCTTTCATATTTCTTTTTATTTCAATTTTGTCTACTTTTTTCTAACTTTGTTTTAAAGAATTTTTCATTTATATAAAATTAAATTTAAATTAAATAACTTATATTTTTTTATATTAAGAATGTTTTAATCAATATTTATTTAAAAATAAAAAAAAGTTAAAAAAATTGATCAAAATTAAAAATATGCAAAATAAAATAAAATAAAAGAGATACTTTTATTATTTTGAAAAAAAAAAAAAAAAGACTTGAGGGAAGATATGTATAGATTATCAGTAAAGTTAGAAAAGTGCTGTATAATTTTAAAAATTTAAAAAAAAAATATTATAATTATCATAAAAGTAAAGTAAAATTTACCCTAAATTCTTTCTATGACTGATAGCTCGTGACAAGTTGCCAACCTGTTTGATCTAAAATGCTCTCCAATAATAAGTTGGGATGGTGTGCGTGGTGTGAGAATTTGATGGACTCACGTGTATTGCCAAACATCTAATCCCGGACTTTGACTTGTGTGTATCAATATGGATGACTAGAAAAAAAATCTTCCTTCTTGTAGGTTTTCCTTGAAGATAGAGACTTTTAAAGTAGGAAGATGAACAAAGAAAAACGTCGAATTAAAACTAAAACAGTACTTTGCTGGAGCAAGTAATGAATACAACCCACGAATTTAAATACAAATGACTGTAATTATAAGGAAGCGTGATGATGGTAATGAGTAGAGAAATTGAAAAGAAGAGTATAGAGGAACTAGGCTAATGGTATCCCTAAAATATGCTAGGTTAGGCTAGACTAAGATAAGTTTTATAGGTTGAGCAAGGCTTGATTATTGAATGACGTGGTATCCCTTCTCTATCTTGCATTATGCTATTTATAGACCTCTATGGATGGTAGATTGTCATTCATCATTATGCTATTTATAGACCTCTATGGATGGTAGTTTGCCATTCATCTTACACGTTTCTCATGAAATTTCCCATGTCTATGCTTCAAGCATCACATCATAGTGGCTGTTCACATCTGCTTGCATGCCACCCATTCTCCATATACCCACGTTCTGAGGTAGTGTCCTCAACCAAGTACTTCATATTGTTACCATATGTTCCATACCTTTATTTTTTGAATATGTTTTTTGTGAGTTGACTACACATCTAATTTAGTTGATATGTGTCCAACGTTTTAGAATTTATTTAGACCCATGGTGATAGCCTAGCTTCGTTGGTCGTTCAAGACCATCACCTTGACGTAATTTTTTTGCACATCTCGAACCCCGCCCTATACGGAATATGAGGGGTGACCGGTCACTAAGGCCTTCAGAACGGAATCGAATGGGTTGTATGAAGAAAAAAAAATTATTTTATTGTGGAAGTGGCACATTTACAAATACATTAATGAAATATATACAATTACGTTCGAGCATGCACATTTTTCCCTCTTAATTAGTGCTTGTTATCAATTTGACGAGATACAAGTAATCATCATTTACACATTGTCTTGTAGCCATCATTATAGATAGAGGAAACGTTGAAACTCATGCTAGTAGTGTTGATGTACCTACAGCACTCCTAGCATTGTACTCCAGCTATATCGTTTTACGAGCGTTGAAGTTCTCTTTAACAATCACAACTTGTTCTCTTCCCCTAATCGACGTCACCGATGTTGACAATCGTTGGAACATTCTATATTGCTTCTTTCGCTTCTTCTATAATTCGTTACTAGTACCAGTTCATACTAACTAGGCTTCATTCCCTCTCGAGTTTTGTTGACTTTCACTCTATCTTTATATTTTTTTATTTTATAAATCCTAGAAGATTGGGGAAAATTGGGTGATCTAAACCACTAAGCTCAGTGAACAAGTCTAGCTTATGTCATGGGTTTTTAAAATAAAGAATTCATATAGACCATGGATCATAGAGAGATTAGCATAACTTTTCAAAATATAACAGCTTTAAAACACATTTGAAAAGTTGAGAAACACATGCTTTATGAACCTGCTTTCCACTTCAAAATATGGCTATATATCATAATCATAGTATATCTTAAAAAGCTTAAAATGTTCTTTTAAATAGAGCTTGCATTTCATGAATTAGAATCACAGCTGTACCATTGCATACTTTGAAAAACTTAAAACATTCTTTGAACATAGCAAGCATATAGCTTCACATATCATATCATAACATAAAACAACATACCATGCCCATTTATACGAAGAAGACATCATAACAAAAGAATTTGCGGCAACTCAGATTCTGAACAAAAGGTCAAAGCATAACTTAGTAAACATAGCGACAACAAAAAAAATCTCTAGCCCACTCATCAGCCTATCATAGGTCCCCCATCGAAGAATTTCATCATTGATGGCATGTGCTCCCCAACGGGTTTCGTATAATAACATGTATGTAAAAACATAGTTTTTCAAAACATTTCTATCCATGAATTTTCGAAACATACTTGTAAACCATATTTTCATAGGAGAACATAATATTTTTGCATAAAGGAAATAACATTCTTACTGCATGAAAAACAGTTGTGGAAAGTCTCCACTTCAGACATCTAGAATTACTCACCTATCATTTTGACAATTTACAAACCTTATGTTTCGTACATAACTCAATTTACAAACCTTATGATCCATACAAACCTTATAGAATTTTAATCACAATCTTCAATTTCCATACTCTTGATTCGTCTCCAATATCCTTGTTTAACTATACATGTTTAAATTCAAAACTTAGCAATAATCATTTTGTCTAAATTCTTGAGCTCATCTTGGCTTATTTAGCCTTATGTGTAGCCTTATTATACACAACAATAAAATCATTCCAAACACAATAAAGTTTCAATTGCAACAAAGTCTTGTTTGAAAAGATAATTTTGGGATGCAAAAAGAACTGATTGGTAATCACATCATCAACACAGTCAGACACAACGGATAACTCCATTTTCCGTTGCATAACAACGATGCAAACCACTAGACATTGTTGGTTCTGGATACAAATGAAGGAATATGGAGATTCTATAACTCACTACTCCTAAGGATAAATATCATAGATTTAATGATTGATGATCAAGAAGAAATGGTAACATTTAACATTTAGTCGTAAACATTGAAACTTCACGTCATGATAAAAACTCTTTGTTTTCTTTTACAATTAAGTGTTTTTTTACTTGTTAAATTATCACTCTTTGAATATATTCTAATTCTTATTAACTTTTGTAATAAGAAAAATATTTTTGAAAATTGCCTCAAAACATTGGGAGATATCAGTAGAAGGTCAAACATAGGAAGCTAAAAGCATAATTTTGCCAATGATGCATTCTACACAACAAGAAAGCGTAATGTAAGTAGTTTATGCCATCCAAAATTCAACAACACAAAATTAGTACAAAACTAGAGGTAAAAATATTTTTACTTTGCAGACTTGATTGTGGCGCAATCATTTGCTACATCACGAAACACATTTGTACAACACGAGCCAATAAGAAAATATAGATTTGATGTTGGACAAGCAAGGCATATGCAAAAGAACATCATACACAAATTCCTAAATGATGGAGGCGGATCAAGGACCCAAGAAGACTACAACATCAAAAAAATTTCAAATGAAATGGACTTTTGATGATTGCATGTAACCTGATGAATTTTATTGTAATTTGACATTGATGACAACAAAATATTGATATTAACTGAAATGGAAAAGTTCTTTTTTGTATAACTTGCATTGGATAATAAAGAAATTTCTATGTTTTTCCACAAAAAATAAACCCCACGGCTAAAACAATAAAAATTCATTGATCCAAATAAAAATTACAGGAAAAAATCCTTGTTCCATAAAATTCAAAAACAAAAAACAATGCAAATTAGAAGTTCCAAAATCAAAACAAAACTCAAATCAATACACCATAATAACTCCAAACAAACAGTCACAATTCCTTTTCTTGTTGTTGGTACTTGAAAGGCACTTTTTAAAGCCCTACGTAACACTGCTCCAAAGAAGTGCAATCTATTTCTCCCAAATTAAGCATTCATGGTTAGAGGCCCAAATTAAGCTAGATCTCTCCCCCCTTTATCTAGGATTCACACAAAATTTGATGGTTAGGATTTCGATGGAAAGGAACAAATTTTGCACTTAATATACGTGGAAATACTCAGCTAGCAATTGTTTGCATCTATAGTGTACTGATGCATAGCAAGGCAAGGTAACGTCGATATCACTCTTCATTATGAGCTGATTTCATTGTAGCAACGTCTTTTCATGTATTTACCGAGAGGCATTTCTTCAACACTTGCATTCATTTAAGAGCCCTGAATTGTATCAAAAGGGGACCAATGCCCTGTTAATCTGTAACTTAAAAGGATACCCAAAGACAAAATCACTTGGTGCCACATCAGTTGCTAAAAAAAGGTTATAAAAGATTTTTAGTTTGTGCAGCATTTTCATTCATGAGTAATAAAAGGTATTCTTCATCTGAGGACAAATAAGAGGTCAGTAAAGCAATGAATCCATATCCATTGACAAGAAAATTAAGGTGAACATGAACTTTTTAACATCTGAAATTCCAAATCAAAATTTTCATTTAGGCTATCTAGTGGTGTCCTGCTCTGAAAAATGGATATTCAGACAAAGAGCTACTGCAATAACAAAAACAGTAGGTACTGCATGTGATGCTTGTTCCAAACTGATGTTTACACAACTGGTACCTCAATAGTGGGTGCCACCATTGGAGGAATGTATTCTTCTTCTTCCTTGGGTGGGTGTATAGTCACCAGATCAGGCAATGGTGTTGTGGGTCCCTGCTTGCCCTTGGGGTCCCAGTCAAGCATGATTTTGACCTTGATACCAAGTACACCCTGTGACAATCAGAAACCCCAATAGAGCATAACATGGTTAATGGAAACTTAATAAGTTAAACATTTAAAGAAGATGAAATCCAAGATTAGAGAAGAAAACCATATATGCCTAACGATCCAGCAAAACCAAGCATTGAAGCTGTAAAATAACAGTAGAAATTAGCAGAATGTTAAATGAGAAAGAAGCTGACCTGTCGGAGAAGAACATGCCTCACAGCTGAGTCAATATATTCATTGACAGGTTGACCAGATGATATCATGTACCCATCCTTAAATTTCATTGACTTGGCACGCTGAGCCCGGAGCTTTCCACTCACAATAACCTACAAAAGTAAAAAAGAGTAATATTACAACTCTCAAATACCTCCACAAATATACAGAAAGAAGTGGAGAAATTTTTCCAACAAACCTCACATCCCTTTGCCCCACTCTCCATAATAAACCGCAGGACACCATAACAAGCCCTAAAAAAATGATAAAACATAAGTTCTAAAACCTAAATTCAAAGGGTAAAAAGAAAGAAATTGTATATTTATCTAGTTTATTCTAGCATAAAATCCAGAAACTTGGAATATATGAGTAGAAGGCCAATCCATTAAGATATAATCAGAAAGCCCGAAAATACAGCTGTTCAGCCAATGCACACAACCAAAGATAAGAAAAAGGAAAGACTAGATTTGTGAAATTTCCAAGGAATCACTACATGCTTCTTTCTACAACAAAATATTAAAAAGACCGAGGCATATTGTAAGCATTTATGAGAACCATTCATGACCCATATGCTGGGACATGTTGATGGAACTATCAACTGCAGCTAAAGGCACATTAACCATTAAGTAACATTCAGGCTTCAAAATAATTGAAATTTATTGACACTGGTAACCTAAAACTTCAGAATCAGTAGATTTAGTGCCATTTTGTCTAACTTCCATATCAATCTCTGATGCTCTGTGCTTTAAGGAAAATTTTCTGCACAGATAATAATATAGCAGACTTCAAATCCCAAAGAGGCAGAACCAAAGAGAAATTTCACTCTATCAATGAAGCATAGAAGATTATTAAGTTTCAAACAACTGCCCACATAAATACCTACAATGTATCCCAAGGTATTACAACGATCAAAATTACAAATGTTTCAATACAGATGTATACAACAGTGACAATTACATCCCCTGAAAGCATATGATTAATGCTTTAATTCTGGCAAATCACGAACAAAGCAACACAGACCAGTGTAAATGTCTCTACTGTTGCATAGAAGCAAATTATTCCAGGCTAATAGATACAAAGATACCAATCCCATAGACTTGGAAGTGTAAAACAATCCTTTAGCTCTGGCAAAAACACTGCAGAGCAAAGCAGACTGAGTGTTTGAAACAATTTGTCCAGGGTTCGAGTATACAATTGACAATATGATTGAGACCAAAACTACATCAATGTACTGAACCATCAAAGAGGAGCAACCAAAACTATATCAACGTATTTACCCATCAAAGAGGAGCAACCCTGGACAAAGAATACCCCTCCCTGCATAAGCAAACCTAAATTGCTCTAACACACATGATCAGTACCCGAAGTCACTGAAATTTCCCATCTCAATATTCATAACAAAGAAAACGAACATTATTCCTAGGAATCCGACAACACTTTAGCTCTGGCAAAACACTGCAGAGAAAGGCAGACTGGATGTAAATCAATGGTATTTTCTGTTTGAAACAATTTGTACAAGGTTCATGAACATAATTGTCAAAACGTGTATCGGAAGGCGTATCGTTTTTTAAAAAATGCGTATCGTATCGCATGTTGTATCATCAATCATGTATCGTAAATGTGTAATTTTTTTTAAAATACATTTATAAATATATATATATATATATATATATAAAATAGATACATGAATATATATAAAATTTAAAATGATATAAATAACATTTCAATTTACTTGTCATTCAAATTAGATATATAAATTATTATTATTTATCCAACAATTAAAAATCAAAGTTGTACCAAGTATAATTGTCTCATTTTTCAAATATATTGTATCATGTTATATATATACAATGTATAAAATGTATATAAAATAATAAAGATTATATTTTAACTCACTTATAAAAAAAATAAATTAAATTTCATAAAATACAAGAATCAAGATTTATAAATATTACGAATTTCAAACTAAAATTAAATAATCTATCCAATATAGTTTATCAAGAAAAAATTCAAAATTATTCATTTTTATAATTTATCACATTTTCATCTTTATATCCAATTTTAATATCATCGTTACCATCATCATATGCCAATAAACTTTCACTTTCTTTTTCTTCTTTAACTTCTTGTATATGTTCACTCCTCATTCACATTTTCTCAAAATACTTATTTTCCTTCTTTTTTGTTTGAGGAGACATGCGAAATAGACATGTGCATTTAACCAACTCACTGTGAGGATGATGGGAATATGTAAAAATTGCAATGCCGAGGTAACCATAGGATGATAATAGAGATTATATTTTAACTCACTTATAAAAAAAATAAATTAAATTTCATAAAATACAAGAATCAAGATTTATAAATATTACGAATTTCAAACTATAATTAAATAATCTATCCAATCTAGTTTATCAAGACAAAATTCAAAATTATTCATTTTTATAATTCATCACATTTTCATCTTTATATCCAATTTCAATATCATCGTTACCATCATCATATGCCAATAAACTTTCACTTTCTTTTTCTTCTTTAACTTCTTGTATATGTTCACTCCTCATTCACATTTTCTCAAAATACTTATTTTCCTTCTTTTTTGTTTGAGGAGACATGCGAAATAGACATGTGCATTTAACCAACTCACTGTGAGGATGATAGGAATATGTAAAAATTGCAATGCCGAGGTAACCATAGGATGATAATAGAGATTATATTTTAACTCACTTATAAAAAAAATAAATTAAATTTCATAAAATACAAGAATCAAGATTTATAAATATTACGAATTTCAAACTAAAATTAAATAATCTATCCAATATAGTTTATCAAGACAAAATTCAAAATTATTCATTTTTATAATTCATCACATTTTCATCTTTATATCCAATTTCAATATCATCGTTACCATCATCATATGCCAATAAACTTTCACTTCTTTTTCTTCTTTAACTTCTTGTATATGTTCACTCCTCATTCACATTTTCTCAAAATACTTATTTTCCTTCTTTTTTGTTTGAGGAGACATGCGAAATAGACATGTGCATTTAACCAACTCACTGTGAGGATGATAGGAATATGTAAAAAGTGCAATGCCGAGGTAACCATAGGATGATAATAGAGAAACTAACAAGCACAAGGTAATTAGAAAAGGAGAGTAGCTATGGAAGTAACATACTAAAAAAATAGTATGTA
Organism: Nyssa sinensis; assembly: GCA_008638375.1. Taxonomy (NCBI): domain Eukaryota; kingdom Viridiplantae; phylum Streptophyta; class Magnoliopsida; order Cornales; family Nyssaceae; genus Nyssa; species Nyssa sinensis. The sequence goes on along the minus strand of CM018032.1, from coordinate 910,110 downwards.
GGAGTTAGAAGGATATCCAAATAAATACCAGATAAAACAATTTGTACAGAATTCACATAAAATTGGCAATATGAATTAGACCAAAGCTACACTAATGTAATAATCCATGATCCATCAAAGAAAAGCAACAAAGGCCAACTGAATACCCCTCCCCGCACAAGTGAAACTAGATTGCTCTAACATAGATAATCAGTATCAGAATGAAAATTACCATTATTGTTGGGACTCCAAGATAGATGTTGGCCAAATATAGTCATTTTCAGACATTAGATTGGCATGGGCAAGCAACCAACTTGCTTATGCCAATGTAAACCATAGGATGATGACAGGAAACTAAGAGGTACAAGGTACCATAAAAATGAGACTAGCTATGGCAGTAACAAACTCAAAAATGGCATGCAGGAGTCGAGATGCGCCTCCAAAACAAAGACCATATAGAACAACTAGAAAAAATGAAAATGCTAAACAAACTATACAGCTTCAAAGTTCAGAGTGTATAAACGAGACCAACATACTGTCAAGCACCAATGAATCGCACACCAAAAGTAAGAGTTTGTAAAAGGAAATGTAAATGAACTACTGGTAAACAAGTCATGGCCACCCATAAATAAATTAGAGCAACAAAGAACAAGGGTGGTTAAGGATATACCTCCGAACAGCAAGGCCTCCAAGAAGTTTGTAACGGAGTGACTCTGCCTGAGCTATGGCACAAAGACCCCTGTTGTTAACTTTTTCAGCATAAAGCTCGACACTGTTCTCTGGAAACTTGAAACGCTTTTGAACAACAGAAGTAAGCTCCCTAATCCTTCTACCCTTCTCACCTAATAAATAAATAAATAAGAAAAAAAATGCATATAGTGTCATCCACTGCCAAAGTGGAGATAAAAAAATACCTATTGAGAATACATCATATTTTGTCATTCCACCCCCTTTCTTAAAGGGAAGACAGGATACAATTTTTGTTATAACTCAAAATGGACCAGTTTTAGAGAATGTTTTAACAAAACTTTCTGAAAATGTGCTGACAAATGTGCAGTCCATTCATCTCATTTGCAAAAATTTCATGCAACACAAGCAATAAAGTTCCCAAAGAACTATACCAATCGCACCCATATTCCACTGGTTTTTTATACAACTACTTAGGAAATGGTGGCAAGTGCTTTTGTTTATGTGGAAAGTAATGCAAATGCAACAATGAAAGAAGACACATAATTAGTCTTATTTTATCTATGATTTCGTGTGCAAACAGAAAAAAGTAATAATTGGAATCTCAACAATTGCGAATTTAGTTTTTTCAAAATCAAAACATTGAACCAATGTTGTCAAAGGCGATTGCCCAGTCACCTAGGCGACGGGACGAGGCGATTTTAAAGCTCAGCACCTTATTCTGGTCTAGGCGAGGCAGTTCAAAAAAGGCGACGCCTAGGCAGTCGCTTTACGCAAGGCGAGAGGCGCCAAGGCAAGCACCCAGTTGAAATTACTGAATTTTACTTAAATTTTCCGTTATGTTTTCTGTTTTCTTTCTCCTCTCACTTCTCTCTCATCACCCTCCCCTTCTCAGAATCATTTGATATAGAGTTCTTTTTTTTTTCACCTCCTTTTAACTCACATCACTTCTCTCTCTCCTTTTCTCCTTTTCCTTCTTTTTTTTCCTCGTCATCATTCTCTCTCATCTTTTGTTTCGTTATTGTCTTTGTGTCATTCTTTCTCTCTCTCGCTCTTTCTTTTCCTCTAATATAGTCATGTTGTGTAATTGTATTATCATTTTCTTTCTTGCTCTCTTTTTTTTCTCTATTTTATTCATTTTCTGCAATCTACAGCATCAGTTTTTAATTTTTTTTATGCTTTCTATTCTGTTTTCCATGTATAGAGTTGTCAAAGCATCAATCTATCCCTTTTCCGTGCCCAACATGAAGCATCTGCATTCTTTTATCATTGTTTTATATGCTGCAAATTGCAATGTACTGTTGTGTTTTCAGATTTGTACAGTTTTAACATAATTTTTTTTGGATTAGTCTCTTTTTTATATTATAGTATTCTAGATTATCTTCTCTCTCTTTTTGTGCTTTGATATTTTGTTTTTAAATGGCTAGTCTATTTTTTGCTTTAATCTTAGTATGATCACATCACTTAGACACTATAAGATGAACTTTTTTGTGTTACATGATACTCAATATAACTATAAGACATTATTTGATTTTCGAATAAATTAATTTTAAATGTCTAATATATTTTGTTTTTGTTATTTTTATAAATTGACGACTTGCTTAACTCAAAGCTAACACCTTTTTTTTTTGCCTCGGCTTTCAGACAATTTAGGACGTTAGAGCCTTGATGGCAACATTCACCTTTAACTACACTGCATCAAACAATCATGGAAGCATAATTTAAATTCCTTCTCTTTCCAGTCAATTTTTTCCGGTAAACAAACGGATCACTAACTGTAAAAAAATATATATAAAGCTTTTAATTTCCTGTTTCGGTATGCAAAAATAAGTATTGATTGGAAGCTCAACACTCGCGAATTTAGTTTTCATAGAATCCAAACAAAGAGAAATCTTGGATGCATCATTTAAATTCCTTTTCTTTACAGGCATTTTTTTTCAGTAAACAAATGGATCACTAACCGTAAAAAATATAAAGCTTCCAATTTCTTTTTCCCGATATTTTGTTTAATCAGTTTTCTCAGACACCAATCAGAAACTAAATCGAAAACCGTAACAACTGAGGAATATAGAGATATACCAAGAACGTTCTGAGTACGAGTGGCTCGGATGATGATCTCAGTGCGCATCGGAGTAACCCTAACTTCGACACCAGAGTACCCATCCTCGGCCAGCTCTCGGGTCAAAACTTCGTTGAGTTCAGCAAAGAAAACTCCATCAGCGACGAACTGTTACGGAAAATAAAAGAAAAGAGGCCATGTACAGAACACTACACAAAAACATAACGCTTCGTTTGGTTACCAAGAGAATTGGAGATGACGAAAAGGAAGTAGAATCAACAGAAGGCATAAGATCCAGCATGTTATTTTCTTTTCCAATGTTTTCCCAGCCGTAGAACGGAGGGGGAAGGGGGGAGAATTAGGGGACTGACCTTTCGCTTTTTGCTCATCTGAGAAGCCATGTTTGCGGATATGCGACCGCGAATTAGACTCAGAGCTTCGGCGGTTCTCAGCCTCGTCTGCAAAACCCTAATGTTTGCAAGGGAAAGTTTTGCCTGTATAAGGAAGATAAGACCGTGGGTTTTAAAGGACATCAATTTATTACGTATTTTAGTATAATTTTTCAAAATGAAACTTTCTTTTCCATCAATGTGCTACTTACGGCACCACAATAAATTGATTAAAAAAATTATAATTTGTAAATTTTATTAATTTTTAAATTGTAACTTATTTTGGGGCATTCAAAAAATATAAAACCCTTATGTTTTGTTTGGGTAGAGAAATTTGGAGGGAAAAGAAAATATTGGAAGAAAGAGATAAACAAATACCTTATTTGAACTGTCTAAGTATGAAAGAAAAAGGAAAAAAAGACTAGGAGAGATTTAATGAGAAAGATGGAACATTTCTCTAATCTCTCCAAGAGTAGAGAAATTTGGAGAGAAAATAATATTTTTTAATAAATTTTTTAAAATATTAAATATACCCTTAAATGTTTGTATTAAAAATTAAGATTTTTATAACAAGATGGATTTAATTATTAAATAATTTATACACTTTCTTTTATTTCCTATCGTACTAATAATTCAAACAAAAAATAGGTATTTTTTTCTCATTTCTCTCATAAATATTCAAACAAGTTGTAGATTAATGATATACCATAAAATGATGAACACATTCGAAGCATGACACATGTTTGTATAAAGCTATTCGGAGTACAGATCAAAACATATTATTTTATCCAAGTCAATCAGGCACGGAGGGTTCAGAGGTATATAGTTTAGAGCCTAGCACCGTCTTCCATATCTTACTGACCTTAAAATAAGTAAACAGAATTCAATATGGCAACTTGCTATCTTCAAATCCTTATTTTCACGACTCCTAATCATACTCAACTTAGAAGATCTACAGTCTATAAATAAGGTCATAAGGTATGCTTTAAATTTATGTTTAATTCTTCTCTCGATGTTACTGTCTTTATTTCTTTATTGATTTTATCATCGGAGAGGCTACTATCGGAGCCTTCCCGGTGATCCTCCTGATCTCATGTTCTTAACAGGTAGTTAAGGACAAGAAGCCTTCCAATTGTAAAAAAATAATATCAGCTTGGCGTCGTCAGTGGGAATGAAAAAATCATTCACACTTATTTTTTCTTCAAACAACAAATCTATTGTCTTTTTCTTCCAAAAGTCAATGACTCCCAACCTTCGTCATAGAAAGAACTTACAAAACCCTCAGAATCAGCCTCCTGCTAGAATAGGAAGGGAACAACACCTATTCGTTTACAACAGCAGCTTGATTGGATTCAACGGCAATTTGATCAGATGTAGGAACAACTCATTGCCATTTCACAAGTTCTGGCGTCACTAGCTCAGAACCAATGGAGTAATCCTCCTCCTCCTACTAATTCTATTCACGGAAGACCTCAGCCTCCTACCACCACCACGGGTGGAAGATCTCACAACAAAGAGTTGTCTAACACGCAACTGGCACACCCCCATGGTACCGTTCATATGGGGACTGACCCCCAACCGTCAATGGCTGTAGAGAGGGGAATGCCCACGTTTCATCATGTTGTCCATTACTAGAGTCCGCTAACACCTGACAAATTATTCCCATAAATCCAAAACCTAGAGGCACGGGACGAAATCAACAACGGGTATCGATCACGCAACAAGTCTTGCCTAAAGCTCTTCAAATGATAGAGGAGATAGCAGACTCTCAAGATTAAACGGTCTCAACAAAGGGATTCCACATCCCTTAAAAGTAAGACGAGCTAAGTAAATTGCTCGATAGGTTTTCCACGCCATTCACTTCTGCCATAATGATATAAGAGCAACCTAAGAAGTTTTTTGTCCTAAAATTCATCCTTTATGACGGGTCTGAGAACCCTGGGGACCATCTATCTCATTATTAACACACAATGGCTCTACATGGAGCTACCGATAC